>CAUYPK010116175.1:0-31717 GCA_963574355.1 Loris lydekkerianus | reverse complement strand
ATTCTCCCCTCTCCTGTCCCTCTCCCCCTTCCCCATATTCTTCGGGTATAACGGGGTTATAGCTTTCATGTGAAAGCCATAAATTAGTTTCATAGTAGGGCTGAGTACATTGGATACTTTTTCTTACGATCTTGAGATACATTACTAAGAAGAATATGTTCCACCTCAAACCATGTAAACATGAAAAACGTAGTCTCCATCTTTCTTTAAGGCTGTATAATATTTTATGGTGTACATATACCACAATTTGTTAATCCATTAGTGGATCGATGGGCACTTGGGCTTTTTCTATGAATTAGCAATTATGAATTGGGCTGCAATAAACATTCTGGTACAAATATCTTTGTTATAATGTGATTTTTGGTCTTCTGGGTATATACCTAGTAGAGGAATTGTAGAATTGAATGGCAGGTCTATTTTTAGATCTCTAAGTGTTCTCCAAACATCTTTCCAAAAGGAATGTATTAATTTGCATTCCCACCAGCAGTGTAGAAGCGTTGCCTTTTCTCCACATCCACACCAACAACTCTGGTCTTGGGATTTTGTGATATGGGCAATCTTACTGGAGTTAGATAATATCTCAAAGTAGTTTTGATTTGCATCTCTCTGATGATTAAGGATAATGAGCATTTTTTCATATGTCTGTAGGCCGTTTGCCTGTCTTCTTCAAAGAGGTTTCTCTTCAAGTCCCTTGCCCCGCCTGCGATGGGATCACTTGTTCTTTTCTTGCTTATATGTCTGAGTTCTTTGTGGAATCTGGTTATTAAACCTTTGTCAGAGACATAACCTGCAAATATCTTCTCCCATTCTTAGGGCTGTCTGCTTCCTGTACTTACTGTGTTCTTGGCTGTGCACAAGCTTTTTGGTTTGATCAGGTGCCAGCAGTGTATTTTTGAAGCTGCTTCAATTGCCCAGGGGGTCCTCCTCATAAAATATTCCCCCAGACCGACTTCTTTAAGAGTTTTTTCTGAACTTTCTTCTAGTATTTTTATAGTTTTATGTCTTAAGTTTAAATCTTTAATCCAGTAAGAGTCGATCTTAGTTAATGGTGAAAGGTGTGGATCCATTATCAGTCTTCTACAGGTCACCAGCCAGTTCACTCAGCACCATTTGTTAAATAGGGAATCTTTTCCCCACTGAAAGTTTTTAATTGGCTTGTCAAAGATCAAATAACAGTAAGTAGCAGGGTTCATCTCTTGGTACTCTATTCTGTTCCATACATCTACCTCTCTGTTTTTGTGCCAGTACCATGCTGTTTTGATCACTATCAATTTATAGTATAGTCTCAGGTCTGGTAGTGTGATTCTTCCTGCTTTGTTTTTATTTCTGAGTAATGTCTGTGCTATTCAAGGTTTTTTCTGATTCCATATAAAACAAAGTATTATTTTTTCAAGATCTTTAAAGTGTGACAGTGGAGCTTTAATAGGGATTGCATTAAAATTGTATATTGCTTTGGGTAGTATGGACATTTTAACAATGTTGATTCTTCCCAGCCTTGAGCATGGTATGTTTTTCCATTTGTTAACATTTTCAGCTATTTCTTTTTTAGAGTTTCATAGTTCTCCTTATAGAGATCTTTCACGTCCTTTGTTAGATAAACTCCCAAATATTTCATCCTCTTTGGCACTACTGTGAATGGAATAAAGTCCTTAACTATTTTTTCAGCTTGACTATGTTGGTATGTATAAAAGCTATAAATTTATGAATGCTGATTTTGTAATCTTAGACACTGCTGTATTCCTTGATAACTTTTAAGAGTTTTTTAGTAGAATCCCTGGTGTTTTCCAGATATACAATCATATCATCCACAAAGAGTGAAAGTTTGATCTCTTGTGACCCTATATGTATACTCTTGATGACCTTGTCTTCCCTAATTGAGATGGCTAAAACTTCCATTTCTATTACAATGTTAAGGAGCAGTGGAGACAATAGGCAACCTTGCCTGGTTTCTGATCTGACTGGAAATGATTTTAATTTAACTCCATTCAATATGATATTGGCTGTGGGTTTGCTGTAGACGGCCTCTATCAGTTTAAGAAATGTCCCTTCTATACCAATTTTCTTAAGTGTTGGGATCATGAAGTGATGCTGAATATTATCAAAAGCTTTTTCTGCATCAATTGAGAGAATCATATGACATTTGTTTTTTAATTTGTTTATGTACTGAATTATATTTTTAGATTTACATATACTGAACCAGTCTTGAGACCCTGGGATAAAATCAACTTGGTCATGATGTATAATTTGTTTGATGTGATGCTGGATTCTGTTTGTTAGGATCTTGTTGAATATTTTTGCATCTATATTCATTAGTGATATTGGTCTATAATTTTCTTTTCTTGTTGGGTCTTTTCCTGGTTTGAGGATCAGGGTGATGTTCACTTCATGAAACGTGTTGGATAGTCTTGGTTCTTTTTCTATATTATGGAACAGGTTGAGTAATGTAGGTACTAGTTCCTCTTTAAAGGTTTGGTAGAATTCTGACGTGAAGCCATCTGTTCCCAGGCTTTTCTTTTTAGGGAGATTTTGTATGGTTGATGCTATTTCAGAACTTGATATAGGCCTGTTCAACATTTCCACTTGATTCTGGCTAAGTCTTGGAAGGTGATGCACTTCCAAGTTTTGGTCAATTTCCTTCAGATTTTCATATTTCTGAGAATAAAGTTTCTTGTAATATTCATTAAGGATTTTTTGAATTTCTGAGGAGTCTTTTGTTATTTCATCTTTGTCATTTCTGATTGATGAAAAAAGAGATTTTACTCTTTTTTTTTCTTGGTTAGGTTAGCCAAAGGTTTATCTATTTTATTGACTTTTTCAAAAAACCAACTTTTTGATTTATTTATCTGTTGTATAATTCTTTTGTTTTCAATTTCATTTAATTCTGCTCTAATTTTGGTTATTTCTTTTCTTCTTCTGTTTTTGGGGTTGGAATGTTCTTTCTTTTCTAGTTGCTTGAGGTGTCCCATTAAGTTGTTAACTTCCTCTCTTTCCGTTCTCTTCAGGAAGGCTTACAGTGCTATAAATTTCCCTCTTAGGACTGCCTTTGCGGTATCCAAGAGGTCCTGATAATTCATGTCTTCATTGTTGTTGTGTTCCAAAAATTTGTCAATTTCCTTCTTAATCTCATCTATGACCCAACTATCATTCAGCATGAGGTTATTTAACTTCCATGTTTTTTATGAGTATGCAGATTCCTGTTGTTACTGAGTTCAACTTTTATTCCATGGTGGTCTGAAAAGATGCAAGTAATAATTTCTATTCCTTTAAATTTCCTGAGGTTAGACTTGTGACCTAAGATGTGATCGATTTTTGAGTATGTTCCGTGGGCTGATCAGAAGTATGTGTATTCAGTTTTGTTGGGATGAAGTGTTCTGTAGATGTCTGTTACATCCAAATGTTGGATGTTTAGGTTAAATCTAAAATTTCTTTGCTCATCTTTTTATTGGAGGATATATCCAACACTGCCAAAGGAGTGTTGAAATCTACAAATATTATGGAGCTGAAGGAAATCAAGTTGCTCATGTCTGTCAGAGTTTCTCTATTAATTGAAGTGCATTCTACTTGTGTGCATAAATGTTAATAATTGAAATCTCATCATATTGAGTATTACCCTTAACAAATATGAAGTGACCATTCTTATCCTTCCTTACTTTTGTTGGTTTAAAGCCTATTGTATCTACAAATAGAATTGTAACACCTGCTTTTTACTAATTTCCTTTTGCCCAAAACATGGAAAACCATCCTTTCACCCTGAGTCTATATTTATCTTTTAAGGTAAGATGTGACTCTTGTATGTAGCAAATATCTGTCCTGAGTTTTTGTATCCAGTCAGCCAACCTGTCCTGGTTAGAAGACACTTTAGGCCATTCAGAGGACATTAGGCCATTGGAGAATATTGATAAGTCTGGTAAAATTTTAGGTATCGAGTTTTCGAAAGTCCAGTGGAAATTTTTAATCCTTTCACCACTGTGGAAGTTGGAGCTTGATCTAAAGTTTCTGAATGAGTTTACTTTTGGGGTAGAGGATTGGGTGGTCATTATGGAGGATAGGTCTGAGAATATCCTAAAGAGCTGGTTTACTTATGGAAAATTTCTACAAAATGTGAATGTCATTAAATTATTTAAATTCTTCATCATAAATGAAACTCAATTTAGCTGGATACAGGATCCAGGGTTGAAAGTTATTTTGTTTTAGGAGATTAAAAGTCGATGACCAACCTCTTCTGGCTTGAAAGGTTTCAGCAGAGAGATCTTCAGTAATTCTAATATTCTTCCCTTTGCAGTTCATGGTTTTCTTACGTCTGGCTTCTTTCAGAATTTTCTCCTTCATATTAACTTTAGTGAAGTTAATTATGATGTGCCTGGAGGATGTCCTATTCAGGTTGAGTCGTGCTGGGGTTCTGAACCTGTCTGCTATCTGAATTTCAGAATCTCTTTGCATGTCTGGAAAATTCTTTTTCATAATTTCATGGAGAAGAGCCTCTGTGCCTTGAGAAGCCACTTCATCACTTTCAGGGATTCCAATTAGGTGGATATTAGCCTTCTTCGAATTATCCCATAGCTCTCTGAGAGAATGATCTTTTGTTGTTCCTCATTTCTCTTCCTTTTTGAGAGTTTGTGAGGGTTCAAAAGCTTTGTCTTCAATGTCAGAAATCCTTTCTTCTGCTTGCTGCACTCTGTTACTGAGGGATTCTACCATATTTTTCAGATCTTTGAGGGCTGCAAATTCTTGCTTCAATGTGCAAAATCTTTGGTGCTTTTATCTTTAAATTCATTGAATTCTTGAGACAATTTTTGAATTGCTCCTTGAATTTCTAATTTCAACTTTTCCTCCATTCGATTAATCGTGTTTGCAATCCAAATTCTAAATTTGATTTCTGATATCTCGGCCATCTGTTTATGAATGGGATCTTCAGTTACATCTGTCATATCTTTCCTGGGGGGGGGGTTGATCTACTCTGTTTATTCATGTTACTAGAGCTTTTTCGCTGATTCCAACTCATGATTATTTTGCACCATTTGACTAGATGAGTATAAAGAAAAGTTGGGTTCAGGGCTCCAAGAGTAGTGATTAACTAGCCCTTTGCCCAAAGGCTGGAACTGGTGTCTGTACCTTTTCCCCTGGAGCTTTGCTGATGAACTGTACAGTGCTATGGCCTGAGTAACTGGGGACCTGCTTGATGTGGTGGGGCTAAGTGGCTCTGTCTTATTTTCTGCTGGTCTCTGTCCGACCATCGTGAAACAGTTACTCTGGGTTGAAGTCTCAGCTGTGGAGAAATACCTGAAATTAAGTCACCCTTCCCCCCACAGGCAACAATTGGAAAAGGAAAATCAAACCTTCCTACAACCACATACCCAGAGTACCTCTTGGATAGTCCTCGGGTGATGGGCTCAGTTCAAAAGGTCCAAATCTATTGTCTCAGTCAGCATCTGTCTCAAATAAAACAGTTTAAAAGATCTTTGGCAACTAGATTGCAGGGATCTGCTGACAACTCAAGTATGACTTGCTTTGTTGCTCCGTGAAGTCAGGAGGACACACCTAGCAAATATATTAGTCTGGTAAGGTTGATGCTCCTTCCCCACCTGGCACCTCTGTCATACCCAGTCACTGGCAACCCTGCAGGGGTGTGACCCCGTTTCCTCCAATGAGCAGATACTCCAGGGAACAGGACAACTTTTTGTTTCTGTCCCTGCTAAATTCCCCTGCAGAAGAGAAGCTGTTTTGAGTTCACAGAACCTGTGCCTCTGGCCCTGTCTGTGCCGCTGTCCAGTCTCAGCTGTAGTTTGTATTCACAGTATGGTTACCTGTCAGTTCCAGACTCTGCCTGCCCTCCTTTGTCTAAGCTGATGATCCCCTGGTGGCTGGGTATGTCTTAGGCTTAGCAAAGTGGTCAACTGGTTCTGCCCCTCCCTGGGAGTCTGATGGCATTGTGCATGCATTTTCTAGTACTTGCACTCCACCCAGGCTGGTAGTGCCTCAGGCAAACCCTTTACTCATGGGGCCTGTGTTTCCATCCCAGACCTGTTCCACCAGTGGTTGCCACCTGAGAAGAGGCCTGGCCTCCTCTGGTTGCTCAGAGAGACAGGGGGTGTGACTCCGAAATATCTAGTGGTGAGCCCTATTGTTTCCAAAAAACAACTGCTGCTCTGTGCCCCAGGAGCACCTCCATTCCTGTGTGGTTCCCTCTCAGCCAACCGTCCTCTCCTCACTCCTGTGCCACAGAATCAGCACTAACCAGCAGAAGTCCAGGCTCTGTCCACACCTCTTGAGAAAACACCCAAGAATCTGGACTCCTGGGGGACAGGCCTCCAGACCTAAGAGTGAGAGTGGAGGGGAGTGCTGGGAGCTCAGAATTGCAGGTAGAGAATATGTACAGTTTTACACAGTTTTATGCCTGGCTGGAGAGCACCATGGCACCCTACTAGCAGAAGTAGGCCCAGTTTTTAGAGGATCTCTCCCATGGAGTATAATGGGAGGACTTTTGAACTCTGCTCATTTGTTTACAGGGTAGTTCAAGCTGTTCTCATGGGGGAGGGGACTTCCTTCCTCTTGGTGATGGATTTTGTACCTTTTGTTTTTGTCCTTTGGGTCGCAGCTTGCCTCAGCAGGGTTGATGTGCATTCTTCAACCTTCTCTCTTGGTGCATCTGTAATCCACTGGGTTACTTGCTAAATTTCTGTCCTTTAACTCTCCTTCTAGACAGGATCCTCTATGGAAAGCTGGCTTCAGTCAGCCATCTTGTCCCCCCCCCCAGGAAAATTATTTTCATACATAAATTACTTTTGATAAAGTTGAATGACAATGAAAGCAGAAGATGGTCTTAGTAATAACAATACTATTACTATCAATCTGACACTACTGCCACCTCTCCCTTTACAGTAGCCACCATTCTCTCCCAGATTGAAGTTACAGCTGCTCATTGGACTTTGATACTGTTCCTTTACTTACAACTTACTTGTATTGCCACCAAAAGTATATAAAACACAAACATAACTGTGCCACTTCCCTATTTGAAACCCTTTAAGGGTTCCTCACTGATCTTAGGAAAAATTCCTCACTCCTTAGGATGGTGTCCACTGTTCCCCATCATCTAGTGACTGCTTAATCCTCCAGTTTTCTCTACATTGCCTTCTCTCCTTGGTGAGAAGGAAATGCTATTCTCTCTGACTGAAATTCTCTCCACCTTCTTGCTGGATTGACAGACTTCTGTTCATCCCTCAAAACCCAAGGCATTGTACAGATTAATAAAATAATAAATGGGAAGTTGTTGTTGAAAACAAAAAACAATGCAGGTGGCCAATTCTCCAATAGCCCTTTATTATTAATATCTCTCCGAAAACTGGTTCCCAAATTCCCTTCTCTGTGCTCCATTACATGTTATACAGAGTGCTATTATTGCATTTATCATGTTGCAATTTGATGGTTTTGTTTACATGTTTAGACATTGAGTTCTAAGTCAGAATCAGCTTTCTAGTCTTTCTTCACCTTTTAATCCCCAACATTTAGGCTATTGCCTGACTCTGAGGAGAGACCCAAATTTGTGTTTAAATGCAATAACTAAATGGCAACAGTGATGATGTTCTGGAGTAACAGATGCAACTGTCATATCTCTGCAACTACTCTGTTTTATAGGATGCTCACACAGCATTAAAGGATGCTCACATAACCATCCAAGAAACAAGGGAGAGGACTCAAGAAGAGGTCTCAATCCCTCAACCAACTCTTTTCCATACATCCTGGAAAGCAGTGAAAGCATACAGAACCAGCACTGAGGAAACTTACCCAGGAGGCCACATGCAATCTGCCCACCAAGGATGGAAAAATGGTAAGGCAACTGTTTTTAAAAGTGCCTCTGACAGCTTGTGTAAGAGGACTTTTAATTGATTATAAAAACCAAACTATAACAGTTGTGCTTTTAATTAGAATGTGGAATTCACTTAAGATTAACTGAAGGCTTTGGGGGAAGGGGATTTGTATGTTTTCAGGCTATTTTTAATGATGTGTAAGAGTAAGAATTTTACTTCCAGTTCTAGGAATATAGGCTTCTTTGATGAAAAAAAGCCTGTATTTCTAAGAAGAAATTAGCCTTAATGTCTATGGTCAGCAACATCATTCCCATGCTCCTCAAATGTGTGTATGATGCTACCATGGAGCCTGGAGCTTTCTAGTTAATAAAAGTTAACTGTTTCCTACAGTCCCACAATAACCTTATGAGGTTGGCAGGGCAGAGATTATTGCCCCCTTTAAAAATGTAAAAAAATCATGATTTAGTGAAAATAAATAACACCAGATAGCACACACAGGCTGAGAGAGAGCCAGATCTAGAACCTACATTTTCTGTCACTAGTTTCAATAATTCTCACATTGTACCCTCCCTACACTATTGCTTGCTTAGAGCTGGCAGCCGCCTCCAGAGGCTGGCCTAGATGGATCGTGATTCTAACCCATGTGACATGTCAGATACTCCAATATCCAATTTCCCACCATTAGTCAGCAGTCACTGAATGGAAGTTCAGAATGTCACGAGAACCCAACATCGATCTCTCAATTAAAAAGCAAAGCTCCCCTGGGAGCTAAACTTACAGATAATTGGTTTTCTTGTTTTAACTGTGTCTACCAGTCCCTGCTGCAGAAGGTTGGAGTGTTTAAAAGACAGATACACTGGCAAGCATTATGCTCTTTCTAAACCCAAAGGAGATTACTGAAGAAGCTAAAAATTCTTTGGCCGCAACCACCGAAAACTAAAAGGGCCTTTGGGTGATGTGACATATTCTTAGTTCTTCCTTTTGGAAACTTTTTGGGCTCCAGGAAAGTTAGAGAGAAAAGTATAATATAATTGTGCATATATAAAAGGAAACATTGAAAAGCCATAATTTTTAAGGTCTTACCAGGTCTTTTTAAAGGTTATATAATAGTGTATCTGTCGTGCTGTTGCTGTATCTACTCCTGGTCATGTAATACATTAGGGGTACAGCAAACCACCACCTGTCTTAGTAACTCACTTTGGTTTCTGCTAAGTATTTGGGCTCCATGTGTATAGATGAAACAAGAAGACAGGCTCTGAAGAAGCAAAGTGAACATCTCTGCTACGGCTCATTTAGTCTCCAAACTCAAGTGGAAGGAAAAAGATGAGGTAATTAACTTCATAATCACCATCGACACCCACTTTACCTTCTTCCCCTCTTCTAAAGGATTACCTTTCTCTTCTGCCTGAGAACAATGCCTCCACTTTTATATTTCCCCATCTCATCCATCTCCTATAACCCCCCTCAGAGATGCTCCTCAATCTACCACCCATTCCCTTGATCGTCTTTCACATTTCCTTCTCTCTGGACCTAGACTCTTTGCCTAAAATCTTGGTCAAGTTTCTCCTTTACTAAGAAGCAAAAATCAATAATGTAAATGCCTTCTCTCCATCTTCTCTTCTACCCCTAATTTTTTGGCTCTCTCCCTCTCTTCTCTGCTTCACCACCAATCTTCTTGAAATTAGACCTCACATTTGTTGTTTGTCCTTTTCATTTCCCCACCTCACTGCAGCAGGGATTCTTGCCAAGTAGCTACAATATTCATAGTACCTTCTTTTTTAAATTTTATTTTTTTTATTAAATCATAGCTATGTACATTAATGCAATCATGGGGTACCATGCGCTGGTTTTATATACAATTTGAAATATTTTCATCACACTGGTTAACATAGCCTTCCTGGCATTTTCTTAGTTATTGTGTTAAAACATTTATATTCTACACTTAGTAAGTTTCACATGTACCCTTGTAAGATGCACCGTAGGTGTGGTTCCACAAATTACCCTCCCTTCACTCATCCTTCCCCTTCCCACCCTTCCCTTTCCCCTTTCCCCATATTCTTGGGCTATAATTGGGTTATAGCTTTCATATGAAACCTATAAATTAGTTTCATAGTAGGGCTGAGTACATTGGATAGTTTTTCTTCTATTCTTGAGATATTTTGCTAAGAAGAATATGTTCCAGCTCCATCCATATAAACATAAAAGAGGTAAAGTCTTCATCTTTTTTTAAGGCTGCATAATATTCCATGGTATACATATACCACAATTTATTAATCCATTCGTGGGTCGATGGGCACTTGGGCTTTTTCCATGACTTAGCAATTATGAATTGGGCTGCAAAAAAAAATTCTGGTACAAATATCTTTGTTATAATGTGACTTTTGGTCTTCTGGGTATATACCTAGTAGAGGAATTATAGGATCGAATGGCAGGTCTATTTTTAGATCTCTAAGTGTTCTCCAAACATCTTTCCAAAAGGAACGTATTAGTGTGCATTCCCACAAGCAGTGCAGAAGTTTTTTCTTTCATGGTACCTTCTTTACTAGCAATGCTGATGGCTCCACTTCTCCCTTGGACCCTGTGACATCACTGTCTGTATTTTTCCCACTACTATGGCACATTTTTTTTTTTTTTTGAAATCATTTTCTGATATTTTCCTCTTTAAAAAAGTGTGTCTTTGCCTTTTCTGTTCTCTGCCCCCTATTAGTTTTGCCAAAACACTTAATCCAAACTCAGTGGTTGATGTGGTCCTCATGTTACTGCATGTTTTTGTTTAATATTCCTTCTACCCGGAATATTGTCACTCTTCTTCTCCTAAGAAAGTATTGCTTTTGCTGGACACCCGCCATAGCTCTGAAAAACTTTATTTCATTCTGCCCTCCAAATACCTTTTTCATAAAACAGGGTTTTTGTTATATATCTACATCATGGAAATTTCCCTCAATTTCTTACATTTGTTGTTCAGATCAGATGATGGCAATCTCCATATGGTTCCTATTATCCAGTTACCTGACAAAAAACTCCTGGCTCATAATATAATTAGCATCTTGTAAATTCACATTTACATCAACACATATAAGATTAACTTTTTATCTCTGGGAGAAAGAGTTATAATTGAAATACAAGTATAATGTGGTGGTGTAGTAATAATCATTACCAGTTTTCTCATGTGTAAATACAATGAGACAAATAAAGGACTATTCTCAAATACCTCACAAGATATTTGGAGGATAAAAATAATAATGGATATGAAAGTTCTTGAAAAGGAATTATGTTCTAGATATGTAAATTACTCAATGGAAGGAAAGTTTTCCTTCATGTACTTACATATAATACTTTAGGATCCTTTTTCAGGGTATGAAAGGGAAATGAAAAGTGAACAAAAATATAAGAGCAAGGTATAATGGAAGGAACAAAAACTGGAAAATGAGATCTGGATGTCAGTTCCTGCTCTAATACTGACTGTATGTGAGATCCTAAGAAAGACAGTTTACCTGTCAGGATCTTCTTTCTTAGCAAGTGAGATTTGAAAAGTCCTTTCCATCTTCAATATCTCACAACTTGATGATCAGTGGAAGAAAGTGGGTGAGAAATAACATTTACCATATAGTTCTTCATTATGAAGGGTTTTTTTTTTTTTTTTTTTAATATCTCCCAGTTCTTTGGGCCCTCTTTTCTTCCATTTTTTTTTAAGTTGGCAACCCCAAAACTTGACTTAAAGCAACTATCTTCCTATTCTATTCTAGCAGCTAAACACTGGAAAAAAGATCACATGAGAAAGCAATCTAGTTTCACCTTCTTAAATTCATGATTTCAATGATCAAATGGCCACTCAGTACTTCCAAGATATAGTATTTGTTCTCACTTTCAGATATGACAATTTTACAGCTTTCCTATGCCCTCAAACTTCCCACACGTCCTCCCTAAACCTCCCTCTTACATGATGACCTCTTTTCATACTTCATTGAGAAAACAGAAGCCATAGACACAAACTCAGTCATCTTCCTAAGATTAAATATGACAACTACAACTGCATCTATTTTCTTCACCTTCCTCATGTTAAAAAGAAGTGTCTCTGCCTTTACCATAGCTTAACTTCTCCACTTGTGCTCTGTATCCCATTCACTCTCACCTTCTAAAATACTTTGCTCCATATATTTGCTCTTTACTTATGTATGCATCATCAACGCATATCCCCTCTGTGTTGGATCATTCTCATAAGCATACAAAGGTAGGGGAAATGTTTATGTCTCTAAAGTTACTATCCAATTTATCTGGTCTCCTTCAGTCTCCAGAATCCATGCAACAAAATGTAAAAGCATATTCTCTGCCTTCATTTTAATCTCACAACAGCATTTGACATAATCAACAATTCTCTTGAAACATGAATGCTGCTATTCTATTTCCTCCTGGTTTTTATACTACCTCACTGACTCCTCCTTTCAGTCTTCTCTCCAGGCTTCTCTATTCTGTCAGACTTAAGGGAAAAAGGGTCTTAAAACTCAGTGTGGATGTTCATCTATATCTATAATCTCTGTGTAGGGTATCTCAGGCATTCTCATGGCATTGAATGCTATCTACATTCAGATAACTCCTAAATCTATACCTAGACCAGCCCTTTATTTCTGGGCCATGTACTCTCAAATCTAGCCATCTGCCTCTCCTTTTCATGCAGAATTTTTATAGCCATCTCGAATTTCATACAAATTTAACTTATGTTTCTTATAAACTTTCTGTCTACTTTTCATCATCTAAGTAAGACAGATTTAGTCAAACCAGAAAACCACAAGTCATCCCTGATAGTTGACATTTTATCACCCTTTAAATCTAAGATGTCAGTAAGTCCTGGCATATATGTCTCCAAGATCTACCTTGAATCTGTCTTTTTTCCATCTTTTCTGCAACTACCCGATTCAGATGTAACTTATTATCTCTTACCTGGTTCACTGAAATAGTCTCTTAACTTTCTCACACTGTGCATGAATTTCACTCTCTAATTCATTTATCAAACAACAGCAAGAACTGTAAGCTCTAAATTTGATCACTAAACCTTAAAATCCTCCAGTGGATTCCTACAGTATTTAAAAATCTAAATTCCATAACCTGAGCAATCCGGCCCTTTCCCATTTCTCCTATATTTCTCCTATTTTAATTTTTCTCACACTCAATTTTTCCTTGCTCAAAGGCTATTCCCTCTGCCTATGATAATATTCTCCTCCACTCCCACTTCCAATTCCTGAATTGTTATCTCCTTTTTTTTTTTTTTTTTTTTAGGTTTCAGTTGTTTAGGCTTTTCTTGACCACCCCAACCAAAATATCCTTCCCCCATACACATAAGCACACATATATAGCCATATTTCCTATTTTAGATCCTTGTTATATTCATAGTAAACAATTCAAAATTCTTTATAGGTCGTCTTTTTTCTTATTTTTAGTCTTTTGCTTCCAGTAGAATGTTAAATCCATGAAATGTAGACAGTGTTTCTGACTTGTTGAAAGTTATTTACTTTTTTACTATCTTATTCTAAGTACCTATCAATGAGTTTGGCACATAGTAGGCATTTCATAAATATTTGTTGAATGGATGAATTAATGTGTTAAGTGATTCATGTGGATCAGTAATTGTACAAAACATGTTACAGAGAATTAATATGCTAGTCTACAAATAAGGGAACTATCAGAGAAGTAATATGACTTGCTCTGAGGCACATAGCAAATAAGTAGCAGAGCTATGCTTTGAACTCAGATATGTCTCTTTTCACTGCACCATACCATCTCCCCATCATTAATAGTTCACCCTTGCTCCACTATGCCTCCTCTACTAATGTTTAGAGATCTTTCTATTAAACAAGTTTTAAGAATTAGACATCCTATGTCATGATTAAATACAAATATATAATTTAATTGGTATGGAATTTCTAAAACAGGAAACAGATTTGCTCACAGAGCTTATGCCATTTGCAGATACATAATTAGAAACTTTTATTGTTGATAATAACACCAGCAGCAGCAGTAGAAACAGTGTAAAATCTCCAAGAACTGAATGTTTTCCCCTTATTTTCCAAAATAAATATTGGAAAAAATGTGTATATGCATGTGTCATAGTCACAGCTTCAATAGTTCATAATTGTAAATATGATGGGATAATTAAAGTCATGGATTAACTTTCCAAATCGCCCCTGGAGGACCATGGTCAAATTTACTAATTAAGTTTCAGAATTCTGAACTTCTAGAAAGCAGGCAATTATGCTTGATATGTATAAAGCCTCTAAGCAGTTTGATCTTTTTTTTTTTAAATAGTCGATCAATGGTTAGTCTTCAAATATTCATTTATTTATTTCAGATTCAAATCATGGATGTCACTGAAGAGGACAATATTACTCAATTTTCAGAAATTTTCCTTTTAGGTTTTGGGGATCTCCATGGCCTTCAGTTTCTTCTTTTTGGAATATTTCTGGCCATCTATGTGGTGACTGTCATGGGTAATATTGTTATCCTAATTGTGGTGACAGCTGATTGCTCTCTTCATACCCCCATGTATTTCTTTCTTTGCCACTTCTCCTTCCTTGAGATTGTCTACACCACTACCATTGAGCCCATGATGCTGAAGACATTGTTATCAGCTCGTGTGCCTATTTCCTTCCCTGCCTGCGCATGCCAGTTTTACTTTTTTGCTTCCCTAGTGGCTACAGAATGCTTTTTCTTGGCTGTAATGTCTTATGATCGCTACATAGCCATCTGCAAACCACTGCATTACTTCAGCATCATGGACCACTGGAGCTGCTTACAGCTAGCTGGTGCCTCCTGGTTGGCTGGTTTTCTGGCACCCATTCTTCTCATGGTCCTCATTTTTCACTTAACATTTTGTTCTGCCAATGAGATTGAGCACTTCTTTTGTGATTTGAAGCCCATCATTAAACTGGCCTGTACTGACACTCAAGTAGCTGAGATGACTTCTTTTGTATGTACCTCTTTCTTTGCCCTTGGCCCCTTTTTGCTGACCCTGGCTTCTTATATTCACATCATCTCCACCATTCTGAGGATTCCTTCTGCTGCAGGGAAACAGAGGGCCTTTTCCACCTGTTCCTCCCATCTGATAGTGGTTAGTCTCTATTATGGGACACTTGGCATTGTCTATGGCTTTCCATCGGGGCTTCAGTATGAAGACTTCTTGAAGCTGCTTTCCCTCCTGTATACAGTAGTTACTCCTGCCCTCAACCCTATAATTTACACCCTACGAAACAAGGATGTGAAAGTTGCTCTCAGAAAATTGGTGCATTGAGGGATGTAGAATTGGTCAAAAGAAAGTTTAAATATTTGAGTGACTCTTGGCACTTTCTGAGAACCCCAACAACGCCAAAATCTTTCTATATCGTCAAAAATATTTGCTGTAAAATTAATGACAGGGTTTTTTTGCTTGTTTCATCAACTCTCTCCACATTAATGAACCAGAGTGTGTTAAGCTGTCATTTATTGAATATTTTGTGGGTGTCAGACATTATGCTAAGTCCTTTGCATGGATTATTGTGTTGAATCTTCACAGAAACACTGTGAGGTAGCTACTGTTATGTAAGTCTGCATGTACTAATATGGAAAGATCTCCATGATGTATTATAAGTGAGAAAAACAATGTATAGTGCAGTGCATCCCATAAAAGATAAAATAAAAATATTTATACTTAATTGTGAATTCATAGACTATTCTAGAAAGATACATATGAACTTGGTGATACTGGTTTCCACTTGGTAGAGAAACTAACTAATGTGAGGTATACCTTTTGAAGTGGGAATTACATAAATTCATTGAAAAATATTTTGGTTATTTATTGCACATTAATCAAGTTTAACTAATAATTGCCAATTATATAAAAAGCAGAAGTGTTAAACGACCTACATTTATATACCAGCATGGAAGCACATCTAGACACTTGTAAGGCTTCTTTTCTCTCACAGGCAAGTAATAAGCTTTCTGAGGATGGGAACCTTCCTGCACAGTGCCCTAAAGGCCAAAAGTAAAATGTGTATAGAATAGATGTTTGATTTAACACTTGTGTCATCATCCAAAACAGGGCACCACAATGCATATTGAGCATAATACTTCCCAATAACTTGGTGTGTTCTCATTTCTGAAATGAAAAGCCCAAAAGGGAAAAAGGTGAGCTCTATGTCTTATACTCATCTCAATGCACCATGGCAGTGCAGCCATAAAAGCTAGCAAGGGTATGGCATTAAGTGACAATGGTTATCTGGGCTCTTCCTAACACTATCACCATAGAGACCTTACTGCACCAAAAATATGACCATATGTCTCTGGTGTTTAATCAATCTCTGCCACAAGGACCCCCCAATTAGGAACAGAATAAAGGTCTCCTGTTCTTTGTGACTGTATAATTAATTACTCGTGTTGCTTCTGCTTTTACTTGTTCCTTACTTCTCCTGGATTAACCCCTTTTGATCCTTCAAATATCAAAGGCAAGTGTCACAAATTCTGTGAAGCATTCCCTGATCATTCATCACCCCTCTAAATTTAGGCCCTCTTTTTCTTAGATTATTAAAGCACTTTGCACACATTTCTATTTTAGCATCAATTACACTGTACAGTAATTTTTGAATTTGTGTCTATCTCTTCACCTACAGGCAGAATGGGGACTGAAGCCCCCAGTCCTGGCAAGGGAAAACACCTCCAGAAAAAGGGAAAAGTTTAAAAGTAAGCTGACCAGTGTATGGTGTCCCATGATCGCATTAATGTACACAGCTATGATTTAATAATAAAAAAAAAATAAAAATAAGCTGAGTGAGTCAGAACAAAGGAAAGTCAGCTAGTTTGTCTTTAAAGCAGCTGCTGCTAAATTTCTTATCTGAGCACATTTCCTGTTTTTTCTAGAACTCTGGCCCATTGGGGTACTGCTTGCAAACCCCCCTACTGGGTCGGTGAACACTCTGGGGAATAGTGGCCATAGAAAAGGCTATGGCAAGGCCTGGAAAGATACATTAACTAGGCCGTTTCCTGCCCAGTAAACACACAAAGCAGATACCCATTGTGGAGATTTGCATTTGGCTGGGCAGAGAGCGAGGGAACAGCTCAAAGCCCTGAAATATGGGCAGAAGGGCTTATATTCTTTATCGCAGAGGAAAGCCCTTTGTGGTGGTGATGAGAGGAAAATTCTTCTCTCCCACTGATTCTTCAGAGGAGATTGATGCCAGTGGTATTTTACTCTATAGGGAACTACTGGAGTTTAACTACTCCCTAGGAATCTGTATGTGTGACGTCAGACAGGCGGCTGCCCCCACACAAGGCTCAGGTTCTGCATTTGTCAAGGCTGCTCAGACCCTTAAAGTTAATGATTATAAAAACAATAGGAGCTGATATGCTCACTGAGAGTAACTGCTGGTATCTTTGTTCCATACCTCAGCTTATCCTCTGGGCAAACAGTCTTCAATAAAAGCTGAGTGGAACAGACACTTGGGACAATGGGGCAGTGGTCCCCTGAATTCCCACCTTTGAAAATTCTATTCAGTGTCTCTTGTCTCTTTCTTCCACATTGTTTCTAACCTTATATTTCTTCAGTCTCACCTCCAGTTCCACAGGTCTTAGTGGGTCTAACTCTGGGGCTGGACCCCCAACATTCACCTAATTCATAATGGTACTTATCTTACAGTATAGTTGTTCACCTGCTTAAAGTCAAGGATGAACTACATTATTTTTTAAGAGTAGTTTCCAGTTCCAGAAGTCTAAGATTTATCTTGGGGCAAATTTGATGGTGGAATTTGTGGTGAAGGATGGAGAATCTCTTGCATTTCCTCTTAGTGCCTGGGACTAGCAATGCCGTGAGCCCTTGGGAAAGAAACTCAAATCATTTATTCATATGTCTGGAATATTTGTTAAATATAAATTAACATATAAATACCTTAAATAAAAAATTAAGTATAAACACCTACTATGTACTTTGCATTATCCTGGGCACAAAAAGGTTAAGGTGAGGTTCGTGTGAATCTACCCTGAAAACTCTCCTGTATAATCCACTGAACCACCTTCACAGTCTCAGACATAGAGCATGTACCAAATAAATGTTCAACTAGACCAAGCCAAAGGAATATCGAGTGGCTAGTGAATAGATTTGGCCTCTGTTGAAGAGATCTCAATTTTTAATACTCATAGTCCTAACTCTGGATTTATAGGTTTTAGAGATATGCAAATCATATTTATAGGTTTTGGAGATATGATGCATTGCAAGTAAAAAGTGTGGTGAAGAAGAAGGGGAAGAGATATTTCCACCTAAACAATTTAAGAGTCATTGATTCCATTATAACACCAGCTGCCATCTGCCAATAAGAAGGCCACACGTCCATGGAGAGCAACAATTAGAACTAATCGGATTTCATCTTTTTAATACCTAAGACAGGGCCCCATTGAGAGCAGGTAAGGAGATCTATTAAAGGCAAGCTGTTCTCTGCATATCACTTAATTTAAGGTATTTAAGGAGGCTGATTACATGCACTGATCTCCAAGGATAACTCAGCTCAAAATGGTAGTTTGTGTAAGTTTAGGGACTTAATTATTAAACCAGAATGCAAATAAGAAATTGCTTGGAAAGAAAAAAACAAATTAAGAATATGAAAGCAAGGGGTCACTTTTGCACAGGCCACAGTTCAGTTTAGCTTATGTAAAGCGAAGCATTTGATAGAAGTGAAAAATTTAGATGAAAATTTGCCTTTAGGGAAATTGCAGATGCCAGATTTCTGGGCACCTAATTGTGTCTTTCACTATCTGAAAAAGTTATGGTATTCAATAGTGTTTCCACAAGTGGGCTTACCACTCAGATAGACTAGTTTGTGAGTCCCAGCTCTGTGTCCTACGGCAAATAGTTTACCTTCCTTAATCTTCAAATCTTCAAATATCTCCAAGTATAAAATGGAGATACTAGTACTACCTGACATAGTTTTGATATATGTCTTCTTCAAATCTCATGTTGAAATTCCAACCCCCGTGCTGGAGGTGGGGTCTGGTGAGGCAGTGTTTAGGTCATAGGGAAGATCCCACATGAATGGCTTGCTGTCCTCCCCCATGATACCAACTGAGTTCTCACTTTATTGGTTCATGTGGGAGCTGGTTGTTTAAAAGAACCTGGCACCATCTCTTTTCTCTCTTGTACCTTCTCTCACCATGTGACACTGCTGCTCCCCCCTTCACCTTCTGTCTTGATTGGAAGTTCCCTGAAGCCCTCCCCAGAAGCAGAGCTGGTGCCATGCTTGTGCAGTCCACAGAACTATGAGCCAAGTAAACATCTTTCCTTTATAAATTACCCAGTTTCAGGTATGCTTTCATAACAACACAAAATTGATTAAACACAGTAACTTACTTCACAAGGCTGTTACAAAGATTAAAAGAGATAATAAATATAAGACTCTTAGCACATAACAGATACTCATTACATGTCAACTATTATTTTAGTAGCTATCATCATTATCATAACTCAAAAGTAGATGCCACTGGGTCCTTTCTTGATTTGATATAATAAAGAAACATGGATCACAGAGGTATCTGAATAATTGTGAAGTGGTCTGACACCTGAAAGCAGAAACCAGTAAAATCTAAGGCCAAGTTTCTGAGGGGCCAGTTTTGTCAGGGTCTCAGCTGACTATCATCTTTGGCAAGCAAAACCGCAAGCTGGACACCAAGATATTTCCTATGTTAATTGACTGAACAGCTTTGTGGAAACTTTGGACCCTACTATCTGGCATCTGGCTTTTTTTTAATTATTAAATCATAGCTGTGTACATTGATATGATCATGGGGCATCACACACTGGCATCTGGCTTTTAATGGCAGCCCCTAAAATATGACCAGACTGGATCCACCTTACTCTTCCTGCAATCGCCATATTTCCTTCTCTAAAGAGTCCCTGTGATTTTCTTACTCAAAATCCTAACAACAATAAGCAGTGTAAAGGTAAATAAGGGGGGTCCTTGTGGTAGGCTAAAGGGAAATGGACTCATTAAACTAAGAGTTTGGCTCATATACACCACTCCAACTTCATCATATACCATTATTGTATGTGCTCTGGTCCCATTAGGATCCTCACTCTGTTTCTCAAATTTGTAAATTATTTTGTGCCTTAGAATGTTTGCATGTGCAATTCCCTCTACTTAGAGTGTTCATCCCCCAAACTTGATGTAGCCGACTTCTTTTATTCTTCTGCTCTCTCCTTAAACCTGCCATCAGATAGACATTTCCTGGCCACCTCATCTAATTTTACTTCCCTGCCAACACCATCACCGTACCTAGTTAAGCTCCATTTCAATATCTCATTATACTTCCCAGCACCAAGGAAAGTGATAATTATGTAATTATTTATACATTTATGTTTTTTATGCCTTTCTCCTAGAACTTCTGCTCCTGTCCTACAGTAAGTAGCTAATGCTTATTTGATATATAAATTAATGAAAAAATGCCTTTGGTATTCTCACTCGCTGGTTAGTCAATGAGTAGATATTTGATGGCTGTGGTTTGATAGATGGGTGTTTAAAACATATTCACATATTCACAGATTCTTTAATATTCCTCCCAACAGTAGATGGGATCAATACCCTCTCTTTTGGAATATCAAAAGGCTAGTGACTTCTTGGAACAATAGAGAGCATGACAAGAGCACCAACAGAGGGCATCCTGTGCACAATGGTAGCATTCAGAATGAAAGATGTGACTTCCAAGGATGGATCATAAAAAAATGATGCAGCTTTTGCCTTGCTTCAAACTTGCTTTTGGAACACTAAGATACCATGTAAGAAGTCTGATTCCCTGAAATCTCCACACTGTGAAGACCAAGTCACATGGAGAAGCCACGGGGAGTTATTCAGTTGAGAGTCCCCAGGGAGACAGAAATGATGTCCATACAAGGTCTATAGGACTTATATTTGAAAATTATTTTATATTCTTCTCATTAAGACAGGGGAGCTATGTCCTCTATGTCCTCTCCCTTTGAGAGCCCTTCCTTTATGGAAGGGCTGTGGCAGCTTTGACCAATAAAACATTACAAGGGCACTAACAGAAAACAACAGTGACAACCAGCATCAACTGCCAGACATGTGAGTACAGATGTTTCTAGAAGAACCTATTTTCTAGCTTTCAAGACCCCTCTAGTCACAAGGGTTTTCCAAGGTGAGGTCTCAGATACAGAACCATGAACATAATTTAATCATTGTTTTAGTCTACTAATTTGGGGAGTGCTGTGTTATAGAGGAACGGTAACTAGGGTAGTGGTCGTAGAATCCATTTCATTTTAGGAGGCACAAAGTAAATTAAGAAAACTCAGCTATATGAGAAAATTCCTCTTGACCAACACTGAAACACACACACACACACACACACACACACACACACACACACACTCACACACACACTACAATTTATCAGATTTCTACAGTCACTTCAAAACTTGCTTCTCTGAAGAAAAGAGTCCTTGAACTTCCCAAGCATGGGAGAATACTTCCACCCTGAGTATTACCACCATATCAAGAATACCCCTCCATTAGTTCCCTTGTCATATTTGTTTATACATGTTAACTCACATTTCTCTCTTCCCTTCTAAGATATCTCACCTATATCACTTCTGTCTCCCCAGTGCCTTGCATTAGGGGTTCAGTTAATACATTTTTGGTGATGAAAATTATATTTCTAATGACAATTTTCATCAGTCCCTTCTAAATGCCAGGTCTTTTTGTGTTCCATGTCTGCACTAACCTCCCTCTAACAAATATGGAATATAGATGAGGGCCTGAGCCATCTGTGCTGTTCTGTTTGATTTAAGGTCATCTGTGGCTTCACTATCCAGATTTCACCACTAGCATTTCATACATTCATTTCCTGCAGTTCTGCTCCCTACAGAAGGAAACACATGGAGAAATGGCCACAGTAATGAAGAAGCCAAGGCTACAGCAAAAAGCAACAACTGTCATGATGATAATAAGTGTATCCAACAGTTAATGAAATTTTACTATGCTCCAGGGAGTGTATTAATGTTTTATATACATGATCCCATGAAATTTTCACAATGGCCATGTAAGATAGACACTATTATTTTCACCATTTTACAAATGAGGAAAATGAGGTTCAGAGTGGGTAAATACACGTGTGAACATTTCACTACTAGCAAGTTATGGCATCCAGATCTATCTGACTTTGAGGTTTAATCTACTGACATGTATTCTCATTGATATGCTCACTTCTTCGGGATTTTAAAAATTATTTCTTTTTAATGGCACAATGCAGTAAAAGCAGCATATGTCTGGTACTTAAAGACATTTATGGTGATAGCTTCATGGAGGGAGGGATATTTTGAGGGTGAGGATGGAGCAGGATTTTCTTTTTAGTGTGAAACTATCCCCTTACGGACATCCATGGAGATGACCATATCTGTCATTTCATGGGATCAGGAGCAGATGGGGTAGTGTGCTGAATTATGCCATTTACCCTCATCCTGTGATCTTCTGGCCTTTGGAGTTACAGATATTGAGATTTAGAGTCCATTTCCTCTCATATGTTGTCACCACTAACCTGAATTTTCCCCTCTGTCTCTCCCTGAAATCCCTCTGGAGGGGGCAGCGAGCACCGTTTGAGGTTGGCATAGGACAGCATAAGAACTGGACTTTCATGGGCACTTCAGATGAGAGGGCTCTGTGGGTGGCATCCAGAGATAGCTGCTGGGCAGAAAGACCCTAGATTTGTTGTGTAACGCTAACAAGTGCTTCAGGAAGGGGATGATTCACACCACCTCAGTATGTGTACTGCTGACGTGGATGCAGATGAGGGATATACAGGGGCTGAAAAACTCAGAAAATAAAACTAAGACTTTGGGTTAACTGGGTGGAAGTAATTCTAATTGCAGGCATTTATGTGAACTGTTTACAATTTATGCTTAATTGCCACCCGGCACAATAACAATTGTGCATATCATTAAATATGTGTCAGATTAATTTTGTTGTAAATTTTGATTATAATAGCAAACCCTATGTGTGTATGCTCTGTCTTTATAATTTGTTGCTCAGATTGCTCACAATTTAGGAATAAATGAGACAGAACATTGGCTGGGGGGCCAAGAGTGGGGAAGGTGCAGAGGCGGCTGCCTGTGGTTGAATATTTACTATGGGTAGCGCACAAAGTGGATAATCAACAAATGCATAAATCCCAGCAGCTTAACTTCACTGGAGCTCTGCAGGCAGCTTCACGATCTTTTATTCATTTATTGTTGATTCTTTCACTGTGTTCATGCCCACAGCATGTTCCCAAGCCTTTTCTGGTCTCCTTGGCTTCACAACTTACCACTGTCTCTCTTGACGCTTGCTCCAGGGATAAAGATGACTTCATCCCTTTGCAAAGTAAGTCTGGCTGTTGCCTCCCTATCTGCATCTCAGCGTTCCTTCATGTGGGCTTCTGGCCTCTGACAAGCCCTTTTGTCTGTGCTGGGATCTTTCCCCCTCCTTTTTATCCAAAGACAGGTTCACTATCCCAGTATTTCACTATGTCTTTATTTCTCTGCTTTTTGCCATGCACATAGTGGGCACTTATAAATCTTCGTCAAGTTTTCCTTAAGAGATACACGAGACACAAAGGGATCCCCCCCCACACACACTCACACACAAACTGTCCTTGCTCTTCTTTCATCACCATCATTTTCGCCTCTTCCTCTAAGCTAACCTTCTTGCATATCTGAAACATCCAGTTAGATTGATTACAAATTCATTGAAGACAAGGGGCTTCTATGTCTTTTCTTTCTAATTTCATAGCACAGTTTGAAGCACTCAGTACATGCTGAAAGATCTGCACTTATGGCTTCTCACAGGCTGATTTTTCTATAGAGGGATGAAGATGTCTGGCACATTCTTTCCCAGCTTGCTCTTGGGAAGGCTGAGTAAGAGAATAGAAAGCATGTGGTTTGGGTATCAGACTGACTTGAATTTCACTCTAGGCTCTGTCACTCAGTGACTCAGAAAACTTTGGCAACTGACATCATCTTTCTGAAGTTCAATTATCATCTGAAAAATGGGGATAATAATAGAATGTATCTTACAGAATTGTTGTGAGGATAAAATTGCATGCTGATGAAAAGGGCCTGACACACAATAGTAATGATTCTTCTTAGGCAGAAACTTTCTGCTCCAGTGGCTCACTCACACTGAAGATTTCTTCCTCCTACTATGGTAATAATGAGCCCAGCATTTCAGCAGCCTCAAGCCTTATTTATTATCCATATTCATCTTTCATTTTTAGTTATAGATCAGTAGTCCTTATTCCTTTGAGACCTAATACTCGCTCTTAATAACAAATATTTTGTGACTCCCTCTTCACTATTCTGAAATGAAGTTCATAGATAATATAACCTACCTACACACATAATTTCAAAAAAATCAATATAGTGACCTAACTGTAAAGTAAATGAGAAATGAAAAGAAAGCAATTTACAGTAAATGATATGTATTTCAATATATAAATGCAAGGGCATGACTCCATCAGACAACATAATGAAATACATGATTGCACCAACTTATAATGAATAAGTTTATATTTAGGAGAAGTAATAGGATTGAAAGGCATCATGTATAAGAAAGGAAAACATAGAAGGCGAAGATGCAGGAAAACAGTAGGATAAAAGCTCCTGTCCAGACAAGATTCATGTGGGTGGGGTGCCAGTGTGCACCACAGCAGTCCCAGATGATCGGCAGGATGGCACTATGCTCTTTCCAACAAGGGGCAAGTCTCTCTCCCCTTGTGACTCCCACCTCTATTAAAGTTATAGTTTCAGCACAACTGCCCCACAGCCCATGAGATGCCCTGCCTTAGCAAAAATCTGCCAGACACTCCGGATTCTGCAGGGGGTAGTCTTCCAGACCACCAGGAGAGGGAGGAGGGGTGGATTTGGGAGTTCAGGAAGGTAGAGAGAATATTAGATCAATTTTTGTCCCAGCATCCTTAATCATCAGAGAAATGCAAATCAAAACCACTTTGAGATATCATCTAACTCCAGTAAGATTAGCCCATGTCACAAAATCCCCAAACCATAGATGTCGGCATGGATGTGGAGAAAAGGAAACACTTCCTGCACTGCTGGTGGGAATGCACACTAATACGTTCCTTTTGGAAAAATGTTTGGAGATCACTTAGGGATCTAAAAATAGACCTGCCATTCGATCCTGCAATTCCTCTAGTAGGTATATACCCAGAAGACCAAAAATCACTTTATAACAAATATATTTGCACCAGAATGTTTATTTCAGCCTAATTCATAATTGCTAAGTCATGGAAGAAGCCCAAGTGCCCACCGATCCATGAATGGATTAATAAATTGTGGCATATGTACACTATGGAATATTATGCAGCCTTAAAAAAGATGGAGACTTTACCTCTTTTATGTTTACATGGATGGAGCTGGAACATATTCTTAAAAGAGGATCTCAAGAATGGAAGAAAAGGTATCCAATGTATTCAGCCCTACTATGAAACTAATTTATAAGCACCCACACTTCCATATGAAAGCTATAACCTAATTGCAGCCCAAGATGAAGGGGGAAGATGAGGGTTAGAGGAGAAAATAGGGGGAGGCTGGGTGGAGGGAGGATAATTGGTGGGACCACACTTATGGTGCATTTTAAAAGGGTACATGTTAAATCTACTAAGTGTAGAATATAAAGGTCTTAACACAATAACTAAGAACATGCAGTGAAGGTTATATTAACCAGTTTGGTGAAAGTATTTCAAATTGTATATAAAACCAGCACACGGTACCACATAATTGCATTAATATACACAGCTATGATTTAATTTAAAAAAGACAAGATTAAGACAACTATAAATAGTTTTCTCACCTATATTATTAAAGCTCACTGGAATATTTGAAAGCTATACAGGATGCAGGACAGCTCTTCATTGTATGAGGTTATCCCATGCATTTCAGGACCAGTAGCATTGCCAGTCTCCATCCACTAAATGTCAGTAGCACGCCCAAGCATCGTGACAAGCAAAGTGTACACACAATTTCCCAAATACCTCCTAGTGAATGGAATTCCCCTCTTTGAGATCCAGTACTCTAGAGTACCCAGTAAGGAAAAGGCAAATCTGGACAGTCATGAACTTGCTTTCCTAGGATGTGGCACTCTCCATCAGTTGAATTTCCCTGTCTTTATCATCATTCTTGGTGGATTTCTTAGGACTCTGAGACATGAGGTTGGATTCTGGTGGTGACAGCAACCGCCCATAGCGTTTGCTTTCTTGTGTGCTACTCTGGTCCCAGTCCTGCCTCTTGAATAGCTGTTATTAGTTCAGCAATGTCGTTGATTCTGCCCATTCAGTTTCTAGCTCAGGGAGTCATTTCTTTCTCAAGATAGGCCAGCCAGCCTACGTGTAGCAGTACTTGGCAACAATTGAATGTCGCCCAAAGGCCATAAATACCTATGGCTACCATTTAAGTTTCTGTCACTTTTAAACCCTCATCTCTCCAGTAACTCAACCACTAGCCTTGGACATCCAGCTAGTAAATATTTTACAGAATTATGTGTTGACTTGACTTGACCTTTATTAGTCTTTAAGTGGCACATTTTAATTTTAATCTGTCTTTATACTAATCTATCTAAAATGTACTCCTTTTATTAAAGTCATTATACTTAGCATTATTTTTTATTTGATGCTCTTTGGCTACTATTGAATTGAAATTATTCATTAGTATATTACTGACAAATACTTTATAAAGATTTTAATAATTTAAAACAAAAAGTTGAAAATACTTTAAGCGAGCACCTGCAAATATGCCCAGCCTAAATTCTGCCATTAACATTTTACTGTACTTGCTTTATTAAATATGTGTCAGTCCAACCGTTCCTTTCTTCATCCATCAATGTATCCTATATTTTGGCACATTTCAAAATGAAGTTCAAACATCAATACTCTTCCTTAAATCCTTAAGAATTTACATCTTTAACTAGGGTTAAATATTTGCTTATAGATGATCTTTTAACGTACAATTTACATATAATAAAAGGCAAACACCTTAAATCTGCATTCACAGAGTTTTGACAAATGCATGTATGTCTACCCTAAATGCCTTTCAAACTAAACAATGATACCATCATCCCAGAGTTCTCTCATCCTCCAATCCAGTAAATCTTTGCCCCATCCCTCCAGAGGTAAACACTGTTTTAATTTTTTCCCTTTGTTTACACAACAGATCTATCTTATCTTTTCTGGAACTTCAAATAAATATAATAAGACAGTAGGGATGTTTATACATGAGATTTCTTTCACACAAAACAATGTTTTTCAGATTCATGCATATTGTTCCAGGTAGTCGGTAGTTTGTTTCTTATTATTGTACTATTCAATTTTATGAATACACCAAAGTTTGTTTATCCCTTCTCATATTGATAGACGACTGGGCTGCTTCCAGTTTGGGGTATTATGTTTAAATCCTCTATGAATGTTTGTGTACAAATTTTTGTGTGAACATATGTTTTTTATTTAAATTGACTATGTAGGAGTGCAATTGCTTGGTCATAGGATAATTTAGTATTATAAGAAATTGCTGGGACATTTTCCAAAGTTGTCATACCATTTTATACTCCCACCCAAATGCAGGAAATTTTGATTGCTCTGCATCCTTGCCTACATTTGGTGTTGACAGTTTTTTTAATTTTAGCTATTCAGGTGGGTGGGTATTGATACCTTTAATTTTCTTTTCTCTGACGACAAATTACATTGAATACTTTTTCATGTGTACTGCCATTTATATATTTAGTTTTGTGAAATGTCTGTCCAAATTCTTTGCCCCTTAAAAATGTTTTGAAATAAGTTTATATTTATCAAAGAGTTTTAAGAACACTGCTGATAGTTTCCGTATAATTTCACCTAGCTTCCCCTAATGTTAACATATTACATAAACATGATATAATACATACTTTACCCAAAGCTAACACTGTTAACTAAACTAGAGACTTTATTAGGATTCCACCAGTTTTTCCACTGACATCTTTTTTCTATCCCTCTATCAAATCCAGTAGGTCCCTCTTCTCAGCCCATCATATCATGGGGTACATGACAAGTACAGAATGCTGCTGGTGATGTTAACCTTGGCTACCTGGTCAAGCTGGTGTCTTCTAGGTTTTTTACTATAGCATTACTCTCACGGTAACATAAATAATCAGCACATACATAACATATACTCAGTAACAGCTTACACTCTTTCCATTAGAAAGAAATCACTAACTCTAGCTCAAATGGAAGAGAATTGAACTTGACTTCCTAGGAAGAATACTGAAGAATTTGTAAGCATGCCTTAAACCACAAAAATTTATAATATTTGAGGGAGCTGAAAATATTCCATTTCTGCTTAAAGTTTCATATACTGATTTTAGCATTCATTAGTGGATCTTGCCTGCACAAATTATTACTTTGCTATTCTGATGGTGATTTCTTCTACCATTATTGATTAAAATTCTTCCATAAGGAGGAGTTCTCCTTTCTTCTCCATTTACATATTACATCATTTGCTTACATCCATATAGACTCACTTATTCTTTAGCTTAAAATATAATACTTAGGGTTTGTTGCTCCAATTTGCCCAGCTTTGGCCATTAAGTACTCTTTGAGCTAAGGTCCTAGATCCTTTGGACATGGTTCTATCCTTTTGATTATTGCTGGTTTTTTGTTTTGTTTTGTTTTGTTTTTTAAAGAAGTTCATGCCACTAAATTTAATCTGAGTTTGTCTTATATAGTCCCTGCCCCAGCCCTGAAGTCATCTATTTCTCTGAACTATCCCAGCTGCTTTTATTGGAGAATAGTATTTAGGAACCAAGATCTGGGCCTAGTTGTTTTTGTTGCTACTAGGGTGTTCTTAGGACCATTTTAAGTCATAAGAATTAAGAAATCTATACATATATATATATATATATACATACATCTCTCTGTTTTGTATCTTCCTATACATATTAGAATAAATATTAGTTTACACTAATATCTCTGACTCTAATATAGCACTACATGGCTTATTTTATTATTCCTATGATGGTAGTCTGAATAACGGCCCTTAAAGGGTGTTCATACCCTAATCCCTGAAGCCTGGAAATGTGGTACCTTACCTGGGAAAAAGGAATTAAGGTTGTATGTAGAATTGAGGTTTCTAATCAGCTGGCCATAAAATAGGAATATTATTCTGGGTTATCTGGGTGGCTCCAATATATCACAAGAGTCATTAAAGATGTATGAGGGATGCCAAAGAGGGAGTCAGAAGCAGATCTGACTATGCAAGAAAGACACAGAGAGACAAGATGTTGCTGGCTTTAAAGATGTAAGAAGGTTGCCACGAGGTAAGAAATATGAGTGGGCTCTAGAAGCCAGAAAAGTAAAGGAAACACATTATCTACTATAGCCACTCAAAAGGAATATAGTAAGGTGACACCTGAATTTTAGTTCATTGAGAACCATGTGGGAATTCTGGCCTGCAGAACTGTGTAAAATACTAAATGTATATTATTTTTTAAGACACTAAGTTTATGGTAATGTGTTACAGTAGGAATAGAAGACAAAAATACCCTTATTGCTTATTTGTTACTTCTATCCATAGTAGAGAAATCTGGTTCTTATTCTTTGTAATGCATTTACTTAGTTTTTCAACTCTGGTGCGCATACAATATAGTTTCATAATTGCTAAACCATATCCCTGTAAAAAGCATTCTTATTAACTACAGTGATCATATACAGTTATTTTTATCTTTACCTTTACAATAGTATCAAGGCAAACCAGTTATCTGAAGTTATTAAGCCAGCTTCTTTCCTCTCCACATTTAATGAAGTTATATCACATTTATAATATAGTTAGATATATTTCCCCTAGATTTTTATTCCATCCTGGGTTCTCTAGCCATTCTAAGCGATTGTTTTAAATCTTTATACAGTAAGATACTCTCCATGGTGTACAGTCCTGTGGGTTCTGGCAAATGTATACTCATGTATCCCAAACCACAGTACCATACAGAATGGTTCCATCATGCTGAAAGTTTCTTTGTGAAGTTCCTTGTGATCCCTTTGTAATCAACTTCTGGTCTATCCCCAACTTCCAGAAACCACAGATTTATTTTCTGGCTCTATAGTTTTGCTTTTTCCAGAATATCATATAAACAGGTCCATACAATATATAGCCTTTGTAGTTTTTCTACTTTCACTTAGAGACAATGTATTTAAAATTCACCCATACTGTTGTATGTATCAATCACTTTTCTTCTTGATTGCTCAGTAATATTCCATGGAACTACAGTTTGCTTATCCATTTACTATTGAAAGACATCTAGGTTGTTTCCAGTTTGGGGAAACAATGAATAAGGACACTTTATTCCATAATGTACATCTTTCTATGTGCATATGTTGTCAGTTTACTTGGGTAAGTAAATACCAAGGAGTGGGACTACTAGGTTGCATGGTAACTCTAAGTTAAACTTTGTGAGCAACTGCCAAGTTGTTTTCCAAACTGTCTATATGACTTCTGTTCATTTTAATTTTTTATTCTTTCATTATGAGTTTGTGGAAATTCTTTAGTATCCTAAATAGTAGTCATCTTTTTTTCAGATATATATTTACAAATGTTTTCTCCCAGTAGGTGACCTTTCTGTTTGCAATGTTGTCTTCAGCAGGAGTTTTAATTTTGAGGGCATTTTCCTCATCCATTTCATGTTGTTATGCTTTTTGTGATGTGTACAAGGAATCCTTGGCTATACACATAGTAAAAGATATTCTTGCATGTTTTCTTCTAAAAGCTTGAAGATTTCCCTTTGTAGGTGGGCCTGTGATCTATCAAGAGTTAATATTTATTAATGTTATGTATAGCAAAAGGTTTGATATTTGTTATTTTTACACATGAAATTTTTATCTATGCTGTCATTTGGGATTCACTATTTTCAATGAATATGTAGCTATGCCAGAACCATCTGTTAAAAAGAAAATCAAGGCGAAACAAAATAAAAATATTTCCTTTTCCCATTGGATTGTTTTGACATGTTTGTCAAAAATTACATGACTATATAAGTTTGGGTCTATTATTTCTGGATTGTTCTATTCCAATGATATATAATATATATATATCATTCTTTGGATGAGTATCACACCATCATGATTACTTCATTACCTGCCTTAATATTAATTCCTGCATCAAGTGATGCATGTCCTTCACCTAATTTCTTTTTGAACATTGCTTTGGGTATTCTAAGTGTCTTGAAATTTTATATTAGTGTTATAACAAAAAATGTTTTTAAGTTATCAGTGTTTCAACTTCTATAATAAAATCTGTTTATGTCTTAATTATGACTGTGTTGAAACCGTAGATAAATCCGGGAGAAATTATTTCCCGACATAATTTCCTTAAATATGAGTAGAACATATCTACCCCATTTATTTCGCACTTTTTAATATTTTTACGAATTTTTATACTTTTAGTATAGAGGATTTGCTTTTTTTAATTAAATTTATTCCTAAGTATTTTATTATTTTGAGGCTATTGTAAATAGAGTTGCCTTTTAATTTCATTTTCCAAAGGTTTTTTTGTGCTAGATAAAAATGTAGCTTATTTTTATATGGTAATATTGTACCCTGTGTCATTGATCAATTGCAGGGGGATAGGAACATAGGTCAGTGGAATAAAACAGAGAACCCCAAAATAGACCCATGCAAGCGTGCCAACTGATTTGTGACAAAGGTACAAAAGTAATTTAATGAAGGACAGCCTTTTCAGAGAAGCTGATTTGTACATGCAAGATGTAGATGAACATCCAAGGAAGTATGCTGAGTGAAAGAAGCTAATCATGAAAAGTTGCATAATATATGATTCCATTTAGATAACACTCTTTAAATGACAGAATTATAGAAATGGAGAACAATAATGA
>CAUYPK010116171.1:0-10163 GCA_963574355.1 Loris lydekkerianus | reverse complement strand
ACTACCCGGTGGGAGCCGCACTGCAATCTGTGAACTCGCACAGGAATCTGTGAGAAGACCCATGTGATCAGATGCCACTGCAGGAAAAAAGAAGGCACATATGCCTTTTTTCTTCCAAATCTAATGCAAGTTCAGCCATACAAGCACATGGCTGAACTCGCACTGCTCAGAGATTGTAACATTGTGAACCGGGGCTTACACAGCACACAACATACAACATCGTACACAACTGAATAGCAATCAGAATATAAATGCACTTATTGACAATTAAATTGGGTTTCCTATTCCTCTGCTGTTTGCAGAGCTGGATTAAGTTCCCATGGGGCCCTAGGCAAATTACCAGTTTGGGGCCCCCATGCGATAACACTGAGCACTGATCATTTGCATTAACACTGACCACTGACCATTTGCAATAACACTGACTGCTGACAATTTGCATTAATACTGAGCACTGACTATTTGCATTACCTCTGAGCTCTGACTATTTGCATTGTCTCTGATCACTGACAATTTACATTAGCACTGAGGGCTGACTATTTGTGTTATTACTGTGATACAACCCCCCTAGAAACTACCCCCAAGCAACTAACCAACTTAAAAAAAAGGCTTTCCTAACTTCAAAAAAAGGCTCTTCTAACTTCAAAAAAAGGTGCCCCCTATCTGCAAAAAAAAAGACCTCCTAACTTCAGAAAAAAAAGGCCTTACTAACTGCAAAAAAAAAAAAAAAAAAACGACCACCAAACTTCCAAAAAAAAAAAATCCTATCTTGTTCTTACCTCAGTCCTTAGGCAGCAGCAGGCTCTGCACAGGCAACCTGGTGACTCCGATTACACCAGAGACTGAGATGAGGAGTTGAGAGACAGAAGGAGGGGCAGGGAGAGACAGAGAGAAAGAGCGGAGTCAGAGAGTAGGAGGAGAATTGGAGAGTGTGGGGCATGTTCCACACATGCGCACTGCGGCCAAGATAAACACCCGGCGGGCTGCATGTGGCCCACAGGCCGTAGTTTGAAGACCCCTGATCTAGTCACTTAATTATTATCAGAGTGATTCTTCTGAGATCCCAATATTAGGTCATTTAAAATGATCAATTTCAATTTCCCAACTCCTTTTTTTTTTTGAGACAGAGTCTCACTATGTCACCCTCAGTAGAGTGCTGTAGCATCACAGCTCACAGCAACCTCAAACTCTCTTGGGCTTCAGCGATTCACTTGCCTCAGCCTCCCAAGTAGCTGGGACTACAGGCGCCCAGCACAACACCCGGCTATTTTTTTGTTGCAGTTGTCATTGTTGTTTAGCTGGCCCAGGTCGGGTTTGGACTCTCCAGCCTCAGTGCATGTGGCTGGCGCTGCAACCACTGTGGTATGGGTGCTGAGCCCCAACTCCTATTTTTGTATACAAGGAACATGATTTCACTTAACCTTTTTAGGTGTAATATGAATTGATTCCCCTATATATTCTGTACTCTGCTTATTGCTTAATTTCCTCTCATTTCACAATATATCATATTTTCTTCTGCCTCCTTTCTTTTGGATTAATTGTTCATTCTAGGTAAAAATGTCTTTCTTCTACCACTTTTCTCTGCTTAGTAAATTTCTCTCATCTTGGCAAATTTCTCCTATCTCTCACCTCTGCTCGGTAAATTTCTCACCTCAAGCAATTGTATGTTCTTGGCAAAATTAAAAGTGACCCCTCTATCCTTCAGAACAATTTGTATATAATTGTATTATCATTTACCACATTGTATTCTCATATTTTGTGTATGGGTCTTTGGGACATTATAGATTCTTTTCACCCTTCCATATCCCCTTTCCCCCTCTGTTTAACTGTTGCTTAATGAGAACAGGGAAAATTTTTTTTCATTTTTGTATAACTAACGCTTAATCCAATCCCTCACATATTGTTAGATATTGAGAAAATATTTACTAAATTAATAATTTAAAATAGAAAAGAAAAAGGTAAGATTAAACTAAATAATTATTTTCTAAAAAGGAATAAAATATTAACACAAACTTGCTATTTTTAATTTCTCTGTAAATTCTCTTATTAGAATGAGTTTCTTGGGTTTCTTTCTAATTAAAGCAGGAAAGTTTGCAAAAAACAATCTATAAGCTGGAAGAACAGCTACATAATGAAATGCAATTAAAAGATGAAATGGAGCAGAAGTGCAGGTGAGAATTTACTTTATATGTTTTTCATGCTAAAAGTTGTATGTAGCAGATGCTTATTTTAAAGCTTATACTCTGCAAAGACTTGGAAGTAGATGGAAGATGAGGATAAAGGTTACTATTAAGGAAGAGTAAGTTGACAAGTAATATTTGTGTTGGCATTGGTCGTAGATGGCATGGCGTTGGTCATGTTTCCTCATAGCATTTAAAGTATATTTGTTCCTGGCAGAATTCTTAAACAAAACAAAAAAAAAGCTATATGCTAATTTACTTAGTTGCCTGATTCATTGCTTTTTCTCTCTTCATTTAATTATGGAAATGAAGAGGCAAGTTATTTTACATTAAATAAGGTGCTTTCTGAAAGTCAAATATTAAAATATAAATACAAACAAGTAAAATGTCAAATACTAAAATTTACTAAATTTTTGTTGCAGCCATTTTAATTTCCACTGTGATTCTCTAGATGAGTAACTCTGAATAGTTTTCCTGTGGGTATGATTCCAATAACAGCATACTTATTTGTGAAATACAGGGTAGTCAAGATTATTTTAAATAACCTAGCATAATCCTGAGTTACTTACTTATAAACAATTATTTTTTATAATTATGGTCTTAGTGAATAGTACTGAATAATTAAAATGCAAAGGTAACAAAGAGAGTAAGTATTCAACAAATAGAATTGGAAAAAATGGCTACTTTATGCCTGGGGCAGTTGGAGGGGGTAGTAGGAAAAAACTTACCACTTTATGCCATTCCTGATAGATGATATAGGAAAGTGTATAATACAAACTTAAAAAAAAAAAGTCTTGAATATAAGCAAATAATTAACTGGTTCCTGGATTTGGAAGGAATTTCTAAGTATAAAATATGGAAATAAATGAAAGAACAAGGTATAGACTATTATATAAATAATAAAAAATTTCTATACCCAAGAAATGTTTTAAACAGAATTAAAAGCAAATGGGGTTGACAAACTGGTTCATTGGTGGTAGGGATCAGTTGAAGAAGAAATAAGAATTGCCGGAGTGGCTAATAATTATATGAAAATGTGTAACCTTAAGGAAATAAAATAAGAGGAGACTTTTAAAAATTATATATTGAATTGGTAAATTGTGTTTTTGTTTGTTTATTTGTTTTGTTTTTTTAAGGGACAGTCTCACTTTGTTGCCCTGGGTAGAGCCCTGTAGCATCACAGCTCACAGCAACCTCCAGCTCCTGGGCCTAGGCGATTCCCCTGCCTCAGCCTCCGGAGTAGCTGGGACTACAGGCGCCCGCCACAACGCCCAGCTATATTTTTGTTGCAGTTTTGAACCCACCACCCTCAGTATATGGGGTCGTCAGCTTACTTACTGAGCCATAGGCACCACCCAAGTTGTGTTTTTAAATAAAAACTTGGTGCTAGGAATTGTGGAATGATTTTTATTTAGTTGGATGTACTTTCTTATGAAAGTTCAAATATTTGACAAATTCTTTCTGAATTTGCACTGGAGCTTTGTTTGGAACCCTGTATCTTACAAAAATTTAGCTCTCTGTTTTTTAAAGTTTGGCTTTACTATCCTCCTTCTAGCCTCTTCTCCAAGCAGGAGCTGGCTTAACACTTAAGCCCAAGAGTTACAATAAGCAGGCAGACTAAAAACAAATTTTTTTCTAGAAGTTCATCACAACCATCACTATCAAAATTGAGTTAGGGCTGATCTAGCTAGTCTAATTCTCTGGATTAAAATAATTTTTGTTACATTCATTTACTTGACAAAAATTGCAGTTAATGTGTCAGGTAATGTGCTTGCCCCCCACATAGTACAAAATGAAACATAACCCCAGTCCACATGGAACTTGTAATTTAGCAAAGAAAACAGATAATTATCAATAAAAGCTAGAGAGAATAATAAATGATACAGGAATATATTCAGAGATGCCTGTAGTATTTTTTTAGAGATCAGAAAAAGCTAGAACTAGAAGGGTCAATAGGAATTTGAAGTAGAAGGAAGTGTTAGGTTCTGGGATGGGTATCTGTGAGATAAAGTAAAAGCTTGACTAGCCAGTAAGATGCAAGAGAATAAAAACCCTGTGGTAAGGCTAAGAAGGTTTCAGTGTGTAGATCTTGGAGTACTTTTGAGGGGCAAGCTAAGAAATTTGGAATTTGTTCCAAACGTGATTAAAAGTTATTAAACTGGCTCTGCGCCCATAGCACAGTGGTTACAGCGCTAGCCAAGTACACCTAAGGGCGGGTTGGAACCCGGCCTGGGCCAGCTAAACAACTGCTACAAAAAGTAGCCAGGTGTTGTGGCGGGTGCCTGTAGTACCAGCTACTTGAGAGACTGAGGCAAGAGAATCACTTAAGCCCAAGAGTTTGAGGTTGCTGGGAGTTGTGACTCCAGGGCACTCTACCGAGGGTGACATATTGAGACTCTGTCTCCAAAAAAAAAAAAATTATTAAACTAAAAATATAAAGTATATCAAGTAAAAAATATGTATCAAATTTGCTGTTTTGAAAAGAACTTCCTGGTAAATTGGTGGCCCTTGGCATTTATTCAGCTAAGTAGAAGAGGAAGATGAGTCAAGCATGTTTCCTAGGTGATGTCATTTACTTGGGGACTATAAAGGAGAAGCAGATTTATATTGGGGTAGGATTGTGGAACAGAGGAAATAAATTCATTTTGGGAGATGGTGAGTGAAGCTTTTGATGAGACATCCATGTGAAGACTTTTACATAGAGGTTTGGAGCTCAGAATTATGTTTTGAACCAAAGAAAAATTGTAATGGAGATAAAACACTTTAAATTTATCTCAAATTTTTGCTTAAGTTGCCAAGAGGTACATTTACTGACTTGATCTATGCCACCTTTCCCTTCATTTACTTAATCTGGTATTAAAGGTTAAATAGCTAATTTTTGTGTAGTATTAAGTATTGCATGAGGAAGCTTAGGGATCCATAACTTGAGATCCCTAAACTTCCCAAAAGGTCCATGGATAGAATTCAAGGTCCTGAAACTTGAATGAGAAAAAGTGAATATTTTCTCTAACTTATAACTGAAATTTAGCATTTCCTTCAATTCTGAGCACCGGCAACAATCCACAGTTATTAACAGTAGCTTCGAGTTTTTTATTACCAATAGAAATTACGGTTATTTTCTTACATTACAGTTATCTCTTTTATGCTCATCACTACTTTGAAATTATGCCACTAGATCTTGTGATTTAACATATTAATAAGGATATTACTGGATCATATTTTTTAAAACCTTATTACTGTATCTCAATATAATTGGCTTATTTTTATGCTTTTTAAAATATCTGAGAAAAGGCTTCGCCAGACTGCCAGAGAGCTCCATGGCACAAAAAAAGGTTAATAAACACTAGTTAAAATGGAAAGGTAAGGAATATGAGTGTTCAACTCTGGGCAATAGGGAAATGAATATATTTTCTAATCTGTATTACTTTTGTTTTTACAGAACTTCAAATATAAAACTAGACACGATAATGAAAGAATTGGATGAAGAGGTACTTTTTGTTTCCTAATCAGAAGTTTTCCTTTTGAGATTTTTCCTCCTTTCAAATTGTTTTATTTCCTGACAAAATTGCATTTGAACTATATAGGCTGAAACACAAAACAGAACCATAAAATTATGATGAAAGCCTCACATTAGAGCCGCATATTCAAGTGGTAAAGATTAGCTTATTCTTTAGTTCCCTTTGTATAATTTTATTGCAACCATGTTGAAAGTTCAGTACAAATATTTCAGTTCAGTGGTTCTTGATAGTTGAAAAAGTAGAAAAAAGCAAGAGATCATAAATTAAATCTGGAAGTATCTCACAAAGAGACAGACAAATAGAAAAGAATACACTTTAAAATACTTTAAAAGGACTGACACTGATACAATCTCATGATCAAGTGGGAAATATATTGATTGTAGAATTATTCATATTTTCTATGGTTATCTACCGAAATTTTTTATCAGGGAAACAGCATACATGTGTCATGATTCAGATGTTTGCAAACATGAAGTATATTTTGATTCCTCTTAGATAGCTTTTAGATACCATTCTACTATGTGTATGAAGAGTCCTCTGAAAAATACATTCTCTGTGGCCTTCCTCTAATATATTGCTTCTTGTGTCCTTCTTAGATTTAATCTCTGATAGTTTTTATGCTGTTTGAACTTTTTTTTTTTTCCCTGAAGGGGTGGTATCTGTCAATGGTTTGCTTTCTTCCCCTTGTAGCTTTGAAGATGCAGAGAGTCATCCATGAAGATTTAGATAGCATTTTATCAATTTGCCATTGGCCAATATTTACTTAACTGTAGCACTGTGTATTTGACTGTAAGTGTTTAAGGAATTCTTTTTACATGTCCTCCACTTTTTATTTTATTTCTAAAACACAGATAATATTCAAATGTGCTAGATTCAAGTTACTCAAGTCTTTCCAAGTGCAAATTACAAAGACAGATTTAGTGATAAAAAATTAGAATGGTACCAAGTCTAGAAAGGTAAAGTACTTTTCCCTATTCCTCCCACTAAGTACAGCTAAAAACCTGAGACATTAAACATAAATTAAACAGATTTTGAAACATGGGTAAGAGAAAGTAGACCCTACTGCACAAGGTTCCTAAGAACACAGAAATGAATACTCGGGGTTTTTGCCTTTTCTTTTATTCCTACATATATCCTAGACTGGGTGTTGGAGGAGGCCAGCAACCTGGAAACACAAAAGCCCCAAGAAAAGCTCCTTTCCCTAGACCAAGGACCAACGAAGGAAAAACGTAGCCCACTTGGCAGCAGCAAAGACTAAAGTAGGACACCTAGACTTTCTCCTCTGCCATTCTGTAACACCTAACCTCTAATCAGAGTGGTGTTAGAGAAGACCCGGTAAAGGAATTGTCATTTCCTTGGGTTAGTAGCACACCTCTCCCCTCTCACCAGACAGTGTAGCAGAGGCCATGAAGGGAGTCTAGACTTCCACCTGCCAGTAACGGGGCTCCCTTCCCTCTGCCTACATGGCTGGTATTAGAAGAGGCATAGGAGGGAGTCAGTACTTTTACCACTGAAAATAGCAAGCCCCTTTCCACAATGCAGTGTTTGTTGACACCACGTAAGGAGCATTAGCAAGTTTCCCCCTCATTCTCTGCAGCCATGGTATGGAGACATAAGGGGGTGCCAGAACTCCTTCTTCCACCTGGCAGAAATGAGGCAGCACCACCTTAGTTCTACCAGAAGAGACCTTCCAAAACAGCATGTAAATAAGATTCAGAATATTGTAAGATAATGTACAAAGTGTCCGGTTTTGAAGAGAAAGTTACTCAGAATGAGAATTAGGAATGAGAAAAAGACAATAAACAGTAACAATAAACACTGAGATGACAGATATTGGGTTGTCTGGCAAGGATAGTCTCAGCAGCAGAATGAATAATGCAGAGGGAAAAAAAAAACAGAGAACTTGAGGACAGAACAATAGAAATTACCCCGTCTAAACAACAGAGAGAAAGTGGTTGAGGGAAAAAAATGACAGTGCTTCAGGGACCTGTACAGCTATATCAATAAAGCTCTAATATTCTGTCATTGAAGTTGCTGAAGGAGAAAAGGGGGTGGGAAGAAATGATGGCTAAAAGTGCCACAAATGTGGCAAAAAGAACGAGACACAAATCTGTAAGTTTAGTGAGCCTCAAAAAAGAATAAACCCAAAGATATCCACACCAAGCCACAATTGTCAGACTTCTCAAAACTAACGACAAAGAGGAAATCTTAAATACAGCAAGAAGCACCTTACCTAGAGGGAAAAAGCATCATAAATGACAGCATATTTCTTGTCAGAAACTGCACATTTTTCAGCTGCTATAAAAACTTGAGAAATAATCTAGAATTCTAATGTTCAATGAAATATTTTTCCTAAATAAAAAGAAAATGATGACATTCTCAGTTGAGGGAAAACTAAGAGCATGTTTTGTTTTTCTAAATAGAAAGTGGTAAAAGAAGGGATCTTAAATTATCAGGAAAAAAAAAAGAAAAACCGTAAAATATGAGTACTTAATGGTACACTTTGCTTCTCTTAACATTTTTTATATTTGACAGTTGAAGCAGATTTTACAACACTGTCTGCTATGGTTCTGTATGAATATAGAATAAATAAGATAATTACAAACAGGAGGGTAATAATGAGTCATAAAGAAAGGTAAGGCTTTTTACACTTTCCTCAAACTGATAAGATGTCAACAGCAGTATACTATGATGTGCTATGTATGTATAATATTAATAAAACTAGAGCAGCCACGGACAAAGCAATGCAGGGAGATTACATTCAGACAGCACAGGTAGGTCAAAGGGGATTCTAAAAAATGTTCAGGTAACACACTTAAAGGCAGAAAAGAGAAAATGGAGAAGCAACAGAAGTCAGACTAAAAAATAAAAAGGCAGGGTGGCGCCTGTGGCTCAGTGAGTAGGGCGCCCGCCCCATATACCGAGGGTGGCAAGTTCAAACCCAGCCTGGCCGAACTGCAACCAAAAAATAGCCGGGCATTGTGGCGGGCACCTGTAGTCCCAGCTGCTCGGGAGGCTGAGGCAGGAGAATCGCTGAAGCCCAAGAGCTGGAGGTTGCTGTGAGTCCTGTGACGTCACGGCACTCCACCGAGGGTGGTAAAGTGAGACTCTGTCTCTACAAAAAAATAAAATAAAATAAAAAGGCAGGCATAGGGCAGTGCCTATGGCTCAGTGGGTAGGGCACCAGCCCCACATACCGAGGGTGGTGGGTTCAAACCCGACCCTGGCCAAACTGCAACAAAAATACAAAACAAAAATAGCCAAGCATTGTGACCCCTTTAGTCCCAGCTACTCGAGAGGCTGAGGCAAGAGAATCGCTTAAGCCCAAGAGTTTGAGGTTGCTGTGAGCTGTCATGGGACAGCACTCTACCAAAGACAATAAAGTGAGACTTTGTCTCCAAAAAACAAAGGGGGGGACATATGAAACCAGCACATTGTACCCCTTGATTGCACTAATGTACACAGCTATGATTTAACAATAGAAAAAAGGGGGGAGGGGGGGCAGGCATAACTGTAACATACCATTAATTACATTAGATGGAAATTAAGTGGGACACCAATCGAAAGAGTTTCTAAGAGTATATTTTTTAGAAATCCCTTTATGCTATTATAAAAAACTCTTTAAATGTAACAGTATAGTCATAGTGAAAGTAAAAGAATGGAAAAGATATTATACAAGCATTAATGAAAAGAAAGCAGCACTGGCGATATTAATACCAAATAAAGTAGGCTTCAGAGCAAATAAAATTACCAAGGTGCATTGCATAATTATAAAAGGGTCAATCTGCTAAGAATAAATAGTAACGTAAATGTGTATACACCTACTGCAGAAAGGGGAATTTTTGGCACTAAATGCTTGTGTAGAAAAACAGAAAATCTGAAATCAGTAATTCCCACCTCAAGAAACTACAAGAAGAGCAAAGTTAATGGAAGGAAGGAAAAGTAAAGAACAGAGATCAAGGAAATTGAAAACAGAAAAACAGTAGAGAAAACCAATGAAGCAAAAGCGAGCTATTTGAAAAGATAAACAAAGTTGATAAACTTCTGGCAAGACTAACAAAGGAAAAGAGGTAACACAAATTACCAGGAATGAAACAGGACACATCACTGCAGACTGTACAGGTAACAAAAGGCTCATAAGGAAATGCTACAGCAATTCTAAACACAATTGATAAATTTAGATGAAATGGACTAATTGCTCAACAAATGCAAAGTGGTACCATTCACACAATGTGAAATAGTTCATTTCAGTAGCTCTGTATAAGTGTTAAGAAAACTGAGGGCACACTTCTACACTGCTGGTGGGAATGCCCACTAATACGTCCCTTCTGGAAGGATGTTTGGAGAATACTTACAGACCTAAAAATAGACCTGCCATTCGATCCTATAATTCCTTTACTAGGTTTATACCCAGAAGACCAAAAGTCACAATATAACAAAGACATCTGTACCAGAATGTTTATTGCAG
>CAUYPK010116170.1:0-16723 GCA_963574355.1 Loris lydekkerianus | reverse complement strand
GTCCTCTATCACCACTACTATTCAATATAATGCTGGAAATTCTAGTCCATACAATTAGGAAAAAGAAGGAAATAAAGGGCATCCAAATAGCAGCAGAAGAGGTCAAAATCTCCCTCTTTCCTTGTCAAATGATCTTATACTTAGAGAACACCAAAGAAAACCACAAGTCTCTCGGAGTCATCAAAAAATTTAGTAATGTCATAGGATATAAAATTGATGTCCATAACCCAGTAGTCTTTGCATATGCCAATAGCAGCCAAGATAAGAGACTAATTACTGATAATGCCTCCTTCACCATGGCTTCAAAGAAAATAAAATACCTAGGAATATATCTAAAAAAAGAGGTGAAGGAGCACTATAAAGAAAATTATAAGGGGGTAGGAGACAAGATGGCTGACTGAAGCCAGCTTTCCACAGAGGCTCCCATCCAGAAGGAGAGTTAAAGCAAAAAAAAATTTAGCAAGTAACCTGGTGGATTTGAGCTGCACTAAAAGAGAAAGTTAAAGAACACACGTCAACCCTGCTGAGGTGACCTGCGATCACAAGCATACAAACAAAAGGTACAAAATCCATCACCAACCAGATATGAGACCCCTCCCCCATGAGAATGGCTCGGAGTGCCCACAAACAAATGGGCAGAGTTCAAAGGTCATCCCACTACATTCCACGGGAGCAACCCTCTGAAAACTGGACCTACCTCTCCTACTAGGGTGCCATGGCATTCTTCTGCCAGGCATAAAACTGTATAAAACTGTATATATTCTCTACCTAAATCTATGAGCTCCCAGCACTCCCCTCCACTCTCACTCTGAGGTCTGGAGACCTGTCCCCAAAAGTTCAGATTCTTGGGTGATTTCTCGAACTGTGTGGACAATGCCTAGACTGTAGCTGGTCAGCGCTGACTCTGGGGCACGGGAGCGAGGAGAGGACGGTCAGCTGAGAGGGAACCACACCCGAGCGGCAGTTCCCTGAGGCACAGTGCTCCAGCCATCTTTTGGTGACAATACAGCCAGGCATAAAACTGTAAAACTATATATATTCTCTACCTGCAAACCTAAGCTCCCAGCACTCCCCTCAACTCACACTCTGAGGTCTGGAGGCCTGTCCTCCGGGAGTCCAGACTCTTGGGCGATTGCTTGAGGGGTGTGGACAGTGCCTTGGCTGGGGCTGGTCAGTGCAGACTCTGGGGTATGGGAGAAAGGAGAAGACAGTCAGCTGAGAGAGAACCACACCAGACCAGTGGCTCCCTGAGGCATAAAACAGCAGCCCCCTTTTAGCAGTAATATGACTCGCCCCCGGATATTCTGAAGCAACACCCCCTATCTCCCTGGGCAACCAGAGACAGTAAAGGATTTGCCTGAAGCAGCACCGAGTTGCAAACTGGAGAAACTCTCATGGTGGGGCTGACCCAGAGGACCACTTTACTGAGCCTAAGACGCACCTGGCCCACAGGGGATCGTCAGCCTATAGACAAAGGAAGGCAGCAGGACAGAACTGACAGCTAACCAAATACAAACTTGCATAAGCAAAGACAAGCTGATTTGGAACTCAAATCAGCTTCTCTTCTGCAGGAGAACCTCAAAGTTGTTCTGTTCTGTTCTATCAGTAGCATTAATCAGGGGTGGGACTGGACCTGAGTGCACACCTCCCAACCTTCATTAAGAGCCTGAGGCTGTCAGGCCTCACCCCCTCCTGCTAGAGAGAGGCAGAGCTCAGCGGGCTGGCAGACTTCTTGTGATTCAGGCAGGTGAAAACTTCTGGAGTATCGGTTCACTAAAGGAAAATGGGTCAGCCAACTGCAGGGCTATCAGTGACTGGGTGTGAACGTGGTGCATGGTGGGGAAGGGGCATCAACCTTCCCAAACTGATCTATTGTCTGGGTGGCTTCTCCTGACTCCAAGCAGCACTGGAGCAAGCCACATCAGAGTAGTCACCAGACCCCTGTGATCCACTTCCCAGAGACCTCTTAAACTCTCTCACCCGAGACAGGTGCAGACTGAGACAATTAATTTGGACCTTTTGGAGTGAGCCAATTGCCTGAGGACAAATCAGATGGTGCCCTGGGTGCCCGTTTGTAGGAGGGTTTGATTTTCCTTTTTCAATTGTTGCCTGTGGTGGTGGGGGGGTTACCTCATTGATGATATTTCTCCATAGCTGAGACTTCAATCCAGAGTATCTGTTTCACAAGGGTCGAACAGAAACCAACTGAAAATAAGACAGAACTACTTAGCCCCACCACACCAGACAGGGCTCTAGTTTCTCAGGCCACAACACTGTACAGGTCCTTGACAAAGCGCCAGGGGAAAAATCAAAGGAAGTAAAACAACCATGGGGTGAAATCAGCAGAAAAACTCTGGTAACATGAATAACCAGAATAGATCAACCCCCACAAGAAAAGATATGGCAGATGTAATTGAAGATTCCATTCATAAACAACTGGCTGAGATGTCAGAAATTGAATTCAAAATTGGAATTGCAAACAAGATTAATAAAGTGGAGGTAAATTTGGAATTAAAAATTTAAGCAGCAATTCAAAAGTCTGAATTAGGAATTCAAGGAGAAATTCAAAAGCTATCTCAAGAATTTAATGAATTTAGAGACAAAACCACCAAAGACTTAGACACACTGAAGTAAGAATTTGAAGCCCTCAAAGATCTGAAAAATACAGTAGAATCCCTCAGAAACAGAGTGGAACAAGCAGAAGAAAGGATTTCTGACATTGAAGACAAAGCCTTTGAACGCTCCCAAACTCTAAAAGAGGAAGGGAAATGGAGAGCAAAAATGGATCATTCTCTCAGAGAGCTCTGGGATAATTAGAAGAAGGCTAATATCTGACATAATGGAATCCCTGAAACGGATGAAGTGGCATTGCTAGGCACAGAGGTCCTTCTCCATGAAATTATGAAAAATAACTTTCCAGACATGCCTAGAGATTCTGAAATACAGGTAGCAGACAGTTTCAGAACCTAGCACAACTCAATTCCAATAAGACATCCCCCAGGCATATCATAATCAACTTCATCAAAGTTGATATGAAGGAGAAATTTCTTAAAGCAGCCAGATGAAAGAAAGCCATTACCTGCAAAGGTAAGAATATTAGAATGACTGCAGATCTCTCTGCTGAAACTTTTCAAGTCAGAAGAGGGTAGTCATCCACTTTTACTTTCCTAAAACAAAATAACTTTCAACTCCAAATCCTGTATCCAGCTAAACTGAGTTTCATTTATGATGGAGAAATTAAATACTTTAATGATATTCATACGTTGAAGAAATTTGCCATAACCAAACCAGCTCTTCAGAACATTCTAACACCTATCCTCCATCATGACCAACCCAATCCTCCACTACAAATGTAAACTCACTCAGAAACTTTTGATCAAACTCCAGCTTCCACACTGGAAAAAAGATTAAAAATGTCCACTGGATTTTCAAAAAATTTGATAGCCAAAGTTTTACCAGACTTATCAATATTCTCCATTAATGTGGAGACTTAATGTCCTCTAAAAAGGCATAGGTTAGCTGACTCGATACAAAAACTCAGGCCAGATATATGTTGCATAAAAGAATCACATATTAACTTAAAAGAGAAATATAGACTCAGGGTGAAAGGATGGTCATCCATATTTCAGGCAAATGGTAATCAGAAAAAAGCAAGTGTTGCAATTTTATTTGAAGATACAATAGGTTTTAAACCAACAAAGGTAAAAAAGGATAAGAATGCTCACTTTATATTTATTAAGGGTAATACTCAATATGATGAGATTTCAATTATTAATATCTAAACACCCAACCAGAATGCACCTCAATTTATAAGAGAAACTCTAACAGACATGAGCTAATTGATTTCCTCCAGCTCCATAATGGACAGAGATTTCAACACTTACTTGGCAGTGTTGGATTGATACTTCAATAAGAAGTTGAGAAAAGAAATCTTAGATTTAAACCTAAACATCCAAAATTTGGATTTAGCAGACATCTACAGAACATTTCATCCCAACAAAACTGAATACACATACTTCTCATTAGCCCACAGAACATACTCCAAAATTGATCACATCTTAGGTCACAAGTCTAACCTCAGTAAATTTAAAGGAATAGAAATTATTCCTTGCATCTTCTGGGACCACCATGGAATAAAATTTGAACTCAGTAAAAACAGGAATCTGCAAACTCATACAAAAACATGGAAGATAAATAACCTTATGCTGAATGATAACTGGGTCAGAGATGAGATCAAGAAGGAAATTGCCAAAGTTCTAGGACAAAATAACAATGAAGACCCGAATTATCAGCACTTCTGGGAACAAAAAGAGAGGAAGTTAACAAGTTAATGGGACATCTCAAGCAACTGAAAAAGAAAGAACATTCCAACCCTATACCAAGTAGAAGAAAAGAAATAACCAAAATTAGAGCAGAATTAAATGAAATTGAAAACAGAAGATTTATACAACAAATGAATAACTGAAAAGGTTGGTTTTCTGGAAAGGTCAATAAAGTAGACAAACCTTGGCCAACCTAATCAGAAAAAAAAGAGTAAAATCTCTAATCTCATCAATCAGAAATAACAAAGATGAAATAACAACAGACCCCTCTGAAATTCAAAAAATCCTCACTGAATACTGCAAGAAACTTTTCTCAGAAATACGAAAATCTTAAGGAAATTGACCAATACTTGGAAACATGTCCCCTTCCAAGACTTAGCCAGAATCAAGTGGAAATGTTTAACAGGCCCATATTATGTTCTGAAATAGCAACAACCATACAAAACCTCCAAAAAAAGAAAAGCCTGGGATCAGATGGTTTCACGTCAGAATTCTACCAACCTTTAAAGATAAATTAGTACCTATATTACTCAACCTGTTCCAAAAGTTAGAAAAAGAAGGAAGACTACTCAACACGTTCTATGAAGCAAACATCACCCTGATCCCCCAAACAGGAAAAGACCCAACAAAAAATGAAAATCATAGACCAATATCACTAATGAATATAGATGAAAAAATATTCAACAAGATCCTAACAAACAGAATCCAGCAACACATCAAACAAATTATACATCGTGACCTAGTCAGTTTTATCCCAGGTACTCAAGGCTGGTTCAATATCTGTAAATCTATAAGTATAATTCAGCACATTAACAAATTAAAAAATGCAGACCATGTTATTCTCTCAATTGATGCAGAAAAAGCTTTTGATAATATCCAGCATCCCTTCATGATCAGCACACTTAAGAAATCAGTATAGAAGGGACATTTCTCAAACTAATAGAGGCCATCTACAGCAAACCCACAGCCAATATCATACTGAACGGAGTCAAATCGAAATCATTTCCACTCAGATAGGAACCAGACAAGGTTGAGCATTTTCTCCATTGCTCTTTAACATTGTAATGGAAGTTTTGGTAACCGCAATTAGGGAAGAAAAGGCGATCAAGGGTATCCATATTGGGTTGGAGGAGATCAAACTTTCACTCTTCGCAGATGATATGATTTTATATCTGGGAAACACTAGAGATTCTACTACAAAACTCTTAGAAGTGATGAAGGAATACAGCAGTGTCTCAGTTTACAAAATCAACATTCATAAATCAGTAGCCTTTATATATACCAACAATACTCAAGTTAAAAAACAGTTAAAGACTCTATTCCATTCACAGTAGTGCTAAAGAAGATGAAATATTTGGAAGTTTATCTAGCAAAAGACGTGAAAGATTTCTATAAAGAGAACTATGAAACTCTAAGAAAAGAAATAGCTGAAGATGTTAACAAATGAAAAACATACCATGCTCATGGCTGGAAAGAATCAACATTGTTAAAATGTCCATACTACCCAAAGCAATATATAATTTTAATGCAATCTCTATTAAAGCTCCACTGTCATACTTTGAAGATCTTGAAAAAATAATGCTTCATTTTATATGGAATCAGAAAAAACCTCGAAAAGCCAAAACATTACTCAGCAGTAAAAACAAAGCAGGAGAAATAATGCTACCAGACCTGAGACTGTACTATAAATCAATAGTGATTAAAACAGCATGGTACTGGCACAAATGCAGAGAAATAGATGTCTGGAACAGAATAGAGAAGCAAGAGATGGATCCAGCTACTTACTGTTATTTGCTCTTTGACAAGCCAATTAAAAACATTCAGTGGGGAAAGGACTCCCTATTTAACAAATGGTGCTGGGTGAACTGGCTGGCAACCTGTAGATGACTGAAAATGGTCCCACACCTTTCACCATTAACTAAGATAGAATCTCAATGGATTAAAGATTTAAACTTAAGACATGAAACTATAAAAATACTAGAAGAGAGTGCAGGGAATACCCTTGAAAAAATTGGTCTGGGGGAGTATTTTATGAGGAGGACCCCCCCGGGCAATTGAAGCAGTTTTAAAAATACACTATTGGGACCTGATAAAACTAAAAAGCTTCTGCACAACCAATAACACAGTAAGTAAAGCAAGCAGACCGCCCTCAGAATGGGAGAAGATATTTGCAGGTTACGTATCTGACAAAGGTTTAATAACCAGAATCCACAAACAACTCAAACGTATAAACAAAAAAAGAACAAGTGATTCAATCGCAGGCTGGGCAAGGGATTTGAGGAGAAACTTCTCTGAAGAAGACAGGCACATTGCCTACAGACACATGAAAAAATGCTCATTATCTTTAATCATCAGAGAAATGCAAATCAAAACTACGTTGAGATGTCATCTAACTCCAGTAAGCTTAGCCTATATCACAAAATCCCAAGGCCAGAGATTTCGGCATGGATTTGGAGAAAAGGGAACACTTTTGCACTGCTGGTGGGAATGCAAATTAATACATTCCTTTTGGAGAGATGTATGGAGAACACTTAGAGATCTAAAAATATATCTGACATTCAATCCTATAACTCTCCTACTAGGCATATACCCAGAAGACCAAAAATCACATCATAACAAAGATAATTGTACTAGAGTGTTTATTGCAGCCCAATTCATAATTGCTAAGTCATGGAAAAAACCCAAGTGCCCATTGATCACGAATGGATTAATAAATTGTGGTATATGTACACTATGGAATATTATGCAGCCTTAAAGAAAGATAAAGACTTTACCTCTTTCATGTTTAAATGGATTGAGCTGGAACATATTCTTCTTAGTAAAGTATCTCAAGAATGGAAGAAAAAATATCCAATGTACTCAGCCCTACTATGAAACTAATTTCTGGCTTTCATAAGAAAGCTATAACCTAGTGACAATCTAAAAATAGGGGGAAGAAGGAAAGTGAGTAGAGTGAGGGGGAAGGTGTACAGAGGGAGGGGGATTGATGGGATTACACCTGCGGTGCATCTTAAAATGATATATGTGAAACTTAGTAAATGTGGAATGTAAATATCTCAGCACAATAACTAAGAAAATGCCAGGAAGCCTATTTTAACCAGAGTGATGAAAAAGTGTTAAATGGTCTATGAAACTAGTGTATGGTGCCCCATAATCACATTAATGTACGCAGCTATTATTTAATAATAAAAAACAACATAAAAAAAGAAAATTATGAAACCCTTAGAAAGGAAATAGTGGAGGATAATTCATCATTTTGCATTAAACCAGAAAAAAAAAAAGTTATAGCTTCGGCAGTTCTTAATGATAAAAAAAGAAAAGCCAGGGGCATCAAAATACCAGACTTTAGACTGTACTACAAAGCCATAGAGGTCAAAACAACATATTACTGGTACAAAATAGAGACATAGACATTTGGAATTGAATAGAAAATCAGGAAATAAAACTATGATCTTACAGCCACCTAATCTTTGATAAACCAAATAAGAATATACAGTGGGGTAAATAATCCTTATTCAATAAATGGTGCTTTGAGAAATGAAAATCCACATGTACAAGACTGAAACTGGACAAGCACCTTTCTCCATTCACAAAAATTGATTCAAGATTAATAAAAGACCTACATTTAAGGTACGAAATGATAAAAATTCTCAAAAAAAGCATTGGAAAAACACATGAAGAAATCTACTGGGGGAAAATTTTTATGAAGAAGACTTCTATGGTAAGTGTGACATAAACAAAAATAACCAAATGAGTCTTAATGAAACGGACAAGCTTCTGTACAGCTAAGGAGACAACAATCAAAGGAAATTGACAACCTACACAATGAGAAAGTATATTTGCATATTTTGAATTAGACAAAAGCTTGATAACTAGGATCTACAGACAACTCAAATTAATCCATATGAAAAAAGCCAACAATCCCATATATCAAAGGCAAGAGACATGAATAGAACCTTCTCTAAAGAAGACAGAAAAATGGCTAGGAAACATATGAAAAAGTGTTCATTATCCCTAATTATTAGAGAAATGCACATCAAAACCACCCTGAAATATCATCAAACCCCAGCGAGAATGGCCCACATCACAAAATGTCAAAACTACAGATTCTGGCATGGATGTGGAGAGAAAGGAATTCATTTCCACTGCTGGTGGGACTGCAAACTAATACAACCTTTTTGGAAGGAAGTATGGAAAATCCTCAAAGAACTCAAGCTAGACATCCCATTTGATCCTGCAATCCCATTACTGGACATCTACCCAGAAGAAAAAAAAAAAACCTTTTACCCTAGTGACACTTTCACTAGATTGTTTATCGCAGCTCAATTTACAATCATCAAAATGTGAAAAGAGCTTAAATGCCCACCAACCTAAGAATAGATTAACAAGCTGTGATATATATATATATATTATGGAATACTATTTAGTCATTAAAAAAGGTGAAGACTTTGCATCCTTGGGAAGTGGAACACATTATTCTTAGTAAAGCATCACAAAAATGGAGAAGCAAGAATCCTGTGTACTCAATTCTAATATGAGGACAATTAATGACCTAGTACATGGTGGAAGTTGGGGGAAGGGGAGAGTAGTGAGAGAAAAGGAGGAAGAGGTGAGGGCCATGGGAATAGCAGAGAGAGGGAAGGAGGAAGGAGGGTGAGGGTTCTCAATGTGTGACACACTTTTGGGGGGCGGGACACAATTATAAGAGGGACTTTATCTAACAAATGCGACCAATTTATCCTGCTTCTTTGTACCCTCTATGAATCCACAACAATAAAAAAAAATTGAATGAGTCACACAAGGAACTTAAGTCAAAAATACAGTAGATAATATCAATAACAGTCTATATCATGAACAAGATAGAATTTCAGAGATAGAGAATAAGGCTTTTGAGCTAACTAAGGCATTTAGATATGCAGCAAAGAAGAGTAAAAGGAGAGCAACAGTTTAGGTAATTATGGGACTTCACAAAGCATTCAACCATTATGGGATTTCACAAAGTGTTAAACCGTGAATATCCCTCAAGGGAAAAAATGACTGAAAGCCCTTTTGGAGGTGAACATAAATAAAATTTTACTAAGCATCAAGGGAATTTTCTATATGCTCCTTTTACAGGAATATCAAACCTCAGTTCATCTCAACACAAACAGAACATTTCCACGACACAGTGTAATTAAACTGTCCAAGGTCAAAGGGAAAAAGAAAATTTTGCAAATAGCCATAAGTGAGCACCAATTCACCTACAGTGGAACATTCATCAGGTGACAGCAGACTACTTGCTGAAACTTTTCAAGCCAGAATAGAGGGATTATCTGCCTTTACCCCTCTTAATGAAACAGTTTTCAGGCTAGGATTCTGTATCCTGCTAAACTAAGCATTCAAACCAAGGGAGAAATCAAATATTTTCCTGACTTGCAAACATTGAAGAAGTTTTCCACAAGACCACCACTGCAGGAAATATTCAGAACCATTTTCCACACCAATCATCATAATGGACCAACCAGCAATGTAAACACACAGAAACTAAAGGACAAAACCTACGTACCACAATGTTGCAAAGGATAAAACTAAAGAACGGATTTTCTCAAAATAAGTTGAATAGAACCCAAACATACTTATCAATTTTCTCAATAAATGTGAATGTTTAAATTTCCCACTGTAAAAGCACTGCCTGGCTGACTGCATTTAAAAAAGCACAAGGCATCTATATGTTGTCTACAGGACATTGAATGACAAACAAGATATAGAATAAAGGGTTTGAAAACAATAGTTCATGCAAATAGTTATCAGAATAAAAAAGGGATCACCTTACTTTTAGATACTAGTGTATTTAAAGCAACTAAAGTTAAGAAAGACAAAGATGGTTACTTCATACTGATCAAGGTTACAATACAACCAGAGGTCATTTCAATTCCAAATATAGATGCACCCAGCTTAAATTACCTTAGACTTATGAAACAAATCCTAATTTTTTTGAACAATATGATATCCTACAGCATCATAATAGGTTGGGGATTTAACATCACTCTGGAAGAAGTGAACAGACCCTCTCACCTGAAACTAAATGAATAAAAGAGGGACTAAATGCAACTCTAAAATAATTGGTCTTAATAGACATAACAGAACATACCATCCTAAAGCTATTGAAAATATGCTCTCATAAGTGCATAGATCATACTCTAAAATATATCAAATTCTAGGACACAAATGAAACCTCAGCCACATTAAAATAATTAAAATTATACCTGGTATAAGAGACATGAACAGAACCCTATCTGCAGAAAACAGATGAGTGGATAACAAATGTATGAAAACTGCTCATTTTTCCTGATCATCAGAGAAATAAAAATCAAAGCCACCCTGAGTTATCACCTAACCTCCATGAGAATAGCCTACCCCACAAAGTCTCAATTCTGCCAGTGCTTGAGTGGATGTGGACAGAAGGGAACACTTTTACACTGCTAATAGGACTGCAAAATAATATAGCCTCTTTGGAAAGAAGTATGGAGAATCCTCAAAGAACTCAAAATAGACCTCCCATTGGATACTGAAATCCAATTTCTAGGCATGTACAAAGAAAAAATAAATTACTTTATTATAAGGACATTTTCCCTGGATTGTTTATCACAACTCACTTTACAATCATCAAGATGTATAAATAACCCAAGTGTCTATCAACCTAGGAATGAATTAATAAACTGTGGTATTGTGTGCCATGGAATTCTATTCAGCCATAAAAATGATGGATTCTTTATGTCTTTTATTAAGCTGAATGAAGTTGAAACACATTCCCTTTAGTAAAGTATCACAAGAATGAAAAAGCAAGTATCTAATGTACTCACTACTAATATGAAGCCATAGTAACAAATACAAGTCACACAACAGAAAAAGTCAATTCAATACAAGTTAGAGGGAGGAAGAGAAGTGAGTCAGGAGAGGGTAGGAGGGAGGTTTACTGGTGTATTTCTACCCAATTGGCTCAATTTAAGTGTATCTGGCACACCTCATCATTGCAGGACACAACTAAATTAGGGACAGTACATATCAAATGCAAGCATTGTATCCTAATCATTTGTACCCTCATATTAATCTAAAATTAAAATGAAAACAAAGAAACAATAGACTTAAACTACATCTAGAAAAAATGGGCCAAATAGACTTTTATAAATTCTTCCTTTTTTTCTATAAAATCATAACTGTATACATTACTGCATTTATGAGGTACAATGTACTGATTTGATATATAATGTGGAATGCTTACATCAAACTGATTAACATAACCATCTCTTTGCTTACTTAATTGCTGTGGTAAGACATATATTCTATTCTTAATAGTTTTGAAATGTACCATTGCCTTATGCACATTAGATGAGGTCCAACAAATACCATCTCTCCTCCCAGCCTCTGCCCTCTCTCCTTTCTCTTTCTTCTTTCTGGAATATAGTTATGTTTTACCAGTCATATGAATGGGTAAGTAATTATATATTGATTTCATAGTAGTAATGAGTACATTGAATACTTCTTTATTTTCCATTCTTGAGATATTTTACTAAAAGGAATATGTTCCAGCTTCATCCAGGTAAACATAAGGATGTGAAGTTTACAAGGTGCTTCCATTATATTCCATGGCATAAATATACTATAATTTGTTAATCCATTCATAGGTTGATGGGCACTTGGACTTCTTCCATGACTTGGCAATTATGAATTGGGCTGTAATAAACATTCTGGTGCAAATATCTTTGTTGTAAAAATAATTTTTGATCATCTGGTTAAATGCTTAATATGGGGATTGCAGGAAAAAAAGTTAGGTCCACTTTTAGTTCCTTGAGTATTCTCCAATTTTTTTTCCAAATAGGCAGTATTATCTTGCATTCCCACCAGCATTGTCGAAGTGTTCCCTTCTCTCTGCAACCACACCAACAGTTGTAGTTTTGGAATTTTGTGATATGGGCTAATCTTGCTGGAGTTAGATGATCTCTCAAAGTGGTTTTGATTTGCATTTCTCTGATGATTAAAGATGAGGAACATTTGTTCATGTGCTTGTAGGCCATGAACCTGTCTCCTTCAGAGAAGTTTCTGTTCAAGTCTCTTGATCACATAGAAATGAGGTTATTTATTCTTTTCTTATTGATTAGTTTCAGTTCTCTATAAATTCTAATTATCAGATCTTTGTCAGAAGTATAAACTACAAATATCTTCTCCCATTTTGAAGGCTGCTGTCTGTTTGCTTTACTTTCTGTGCTCTTGGCTGTGGAGAAGCTTTTTAGTTTGATTAGATCCAAGTAATATATTTTTGGTGTTGTTTCAATTTCCAAGGGGGTTTTACTCGTGAAGTATTCTCCCAGCCCAATTTCTTCAACCATTTTCCCCGCACAGTCTTTTAGTATTTTTATAGTTTCATGTCTTAAGTTTGAATCATTTATCCAGTGAGAATCAGTTTTTGTTAATGATGAGAGATAAGGGTCTAGTTTCATTCTTCTACACCTTGCCAGCCTGTTTACCCAAAACTTATTTTACATTGGTTTACATCTTTCCACCAATGAATGTTTGTGATAGGCCTATAAAAGATCAAATGATGGTAGGTGGCTGGTTCATCTCTTGGTTCTCTATTCTGTTCCATAAATCTACATCTCTATTTTTGTGCCAGTACCATATTGTTTTGATCACTATAGATTTATAGAATAGCCTGAAGTCTGGTAACGTAATACCTCCTGATTTGTTTTTATTTCTGAGTAATGTATTGGCTATTTGAGTTTTTTTCTGAGTCCATATAAATTGAAGTACTGCTTTTTCAAGATCTTTAAAGTATACCAATGGTGCTTTAACAGGGATTGCATTAAATCTGAAGATTGCTTTGGGTAGTATGGATGTTTTACAATGTTGATTCTTCCCCACAATGAGCATAGTATGTTTTTCCACTGTTAATATCTTCAGCTATTTCTTTTTTTAGAGCTTCATAATTCTCTTCACTAAGATTTTTGATGTTCTTTTTTAGGTAAATTCCAAGATATTTCCTCTTCTTCAGTACTACTGTAAAAGGAATAGAGTCTTTGACTATATTTTCAGCTTGACTATGGTTGGCATATATAAAAGTTACTGCTTTGTAGGTACTGATTTTGTATTCTGAGATGCTTCTGTATACCTTGATCACTTCTAAGAGTATTGTAGCTGAGTCACTGGGGTTTTTGTTTCCAGGTATAGGATCATATCATCTGCAAAGAGTGAGAGTTTAATCTCCTGTGATCCCATCTGAATACCCATGATCCTCTTCTCTTGCCTCATTGGGATGGCTAGGACTACCAATCCTATGTTGAATAGCAGTGGAGACAATGGGCATCTTTGTCTAGTTACAGATCTGAGTGGAAATGTTTGCACTTTTACTCTATTCAGTATATTGGGTTTCCTGTAGATGGCCTCTACCAGTTTAAGAAATGACCTGTCTAAGCCTATTTTCTTAATTGTTATGATTATGAAATGATGCTGCATATTATCAAAAGCTTTTTTTGCATCAACTGAGTGAATTATATGATCTTGGTTTTTTAGGTTATTCATCTGATGTGCTACATACATAAATTTACATATGTTAAACCAACATTGTAACCCGGGGTAAAACTAAGTTGATCTTGGCATATAATTTTTTTGATGTGTTGAATTCTGTTGTTGCATCGCTATTCATTAATGATATTGGTCTATAGTTTTCATTTTTGGTTGGGTCTTTTCCTTGTTTGGGGATCAGGGTGATATTTACTTCATAGAATGTGTTGAGAAGTATTTTTTCTTTTTCCATGTTTTGAAAAAGGTTATGTAATATAGGTACTAGTTTTTCTTTAAATGTTTGGTAGAATTCTAGTGTGAAGACATCAGGTCCCAGACTTCACTTTTGGGGGATATTTCATATAGTTGATGCTATTTCAGTGCTTGAATCAGGTCTATTCAGAATTTCTAATTCTTTTTGGCTGAGTCTAGGAAGTGGCCTGCTTTTAGGTATTGGTCAATTTTCTCCAGATTTTCATATTTCTGAGAATATAGCTTTTTGTTGTAATCACTGAGAATTTTTTTTTTTTTAATTTCTGAGGTGTCTGTTGTTATTTCTCCTTTATCATTTCTGACTAATGATATTAGAGATTTTACTTTGCTATTTCTGGTTAAGTTAGCCAAAGTTTTATCAATTTCATTGATCTTTTAAAAAAATCAACTTTTTGTTTTGTTCATCTTCTGGATGATTCTTCAGTTTTATTTAATTCTGCCCTAATTTTGTTTATTTCCTTTCTTCGATGGTTTGGGGGTTGGAATGTTCTTTCTTTTCCAGTTCCTTGAGATGTCCCATTAAGTTGATGCCTTCCTTTCTTTCTGTTTTTTTAATGAAGTATTAAAATGCGATAAATTTCTCCCTTAGGACTACTTTGCAATATTCCACAGGTTTTGATCATTTGTGTCTTCATTATCATTTTGTTTGATAAATTTTGTTATTTTATTTATTTATTTATTTATTTATTTATTTATTTATTTATTGAGACAGAGCCCCAAGCCATCACCCTGGGTAGAGTGCCACGGCATCACAGCATCACAGCTCACAGAAACCTCCAACACCTGAGCTCAAGTGATTCTCTTGCCTCTGCCTCATAAGTAGCTGGGACCACAGGCACCCACCACAACACCTGGCTGTTTTTTGGTTGCAGCTGTCATTGTTTTTTGGCAGGCCCAGGCTGAATTCAAACCCACCAGCTGAGGTTTATGTGGCTGGCGCCTTACCCACTTGATCCACCGGCGCTGAGCCTGTTATTTCCTTCTTAATATTGTTTTTTTTTTTTTTTTTTCCCCCAACTATCATTAAACATAAAGTTATTTAGTTTCCATGACTTTGTTTGAGTATGAAGATTCCTGTTGCTGTTGAGTTCAACTTTTATTTTGTGATGGTCTGAGGAGATTCAAGGAATAATTTCTATTCTATTACATTTTCTGAGGTTAGATTTATGTACTAGGATATGATCAATTTTGTAGGCTTATCCTTGCGCTGAAGTGAAGAATGTGCATTCAGTTTTGTTGGTATGAAATGTTAAGTACATTTGTTGTAGGGTAAGGTTTCAGTCCAACATTTTTTTTTGTTTAGTTTTTTCTTGAAATATCTATCTACAACTGCCAAAAGGATGTTAAATTTTCCAACTATTATAGTTTAGAAAATTGTTGAATTGTTTATATCTGTTAGAGTTTGCTTTATAAATTAAGGAGCATTCTGGTAGGGTACATAAGTGTTGATTATTGAAATCTCTTCATGTTGAGTGTTTCCCTTGACAAATATGTAGTGACTATCCTTACATTTTCTTACCTTACTTGATTTAAAGTGTATTGTATCTGCAAATAAAATTTCAAACCCTGCTTTTTTTCTGATTTTCATTTGCCTGTATTATAGATGTCCATCCTTTCAACCTAAGTCTATTTTTTATCATTTAAGGTAAGATGAGATTCTTGTATGCTACAGATATCTGGTCTGAGTTTATTTTAACATCAGCCAACTTGTGCATGTTTAGATGACAATTTAAGCCATTCACATTAATTGGGAGAATTGGTAACCATGATCATGTTTTGGGTGTCATTTTTTTAAATACCTGGTAAATATTTTTAATCCTTTCCCCATTGTGGCATTTAGATTTTGTTCAAAAATTTCTTGGTGGTTTTACTTTGGTAGTGTACCATTTTGCTGATAATTATAGTGATGGGTCTGAGAATATCCTGCAGAGCTGGTTTAGTTATGGCATATGACCTCAACATGTGTATGTCAGTAAATTATTTCATATCTCCATCATAGATGAAACTCAGTTTAGCTGGATACAGGATCCTGTGCTAGAAGTTGTTTTGTCTTATGAGATTGAAGGTTGATGTCCACACTCTCCTTACTTGAACATTTTCAGATGGGAGATCTCAGTCATTATATTATTTCTTCCTTTGTAGTTAATGCTTTTCTTACATCTGCCTACAGATTCTTCTACCCCCAAACTACTAAATATATATTCTTCTCATCAACTCATGAAAAATTCTCTAGGACTGTTCATGTCTTAGTCCACAAAACATGTCTCAAAAAATTTATAAATATATAAATTATTTTTTTTATCTTCTCAGACCATTGTTGAAAAAAATAAAAATCAATTCCAACAGAAACACTCATTCTTACTCAAAGTCATAGAAACTAAAAAACTCATTGATGAATGATATCCAGGTCAAGGAAGAGAATAATAATGGGGAAACACCTTCTTCCCCTGCTACCCTTATTTACCCTTCACCTTTGGGCCCTGTATCCCCCAAAAAAGGTTAGAGGCAGTTAAATCAGGTCGAGGTCCAATATCACTGGCTCATTAACCAAGAATCTATTATTCTTCACCGCCCTCCATAGCACCAATGAC
>CAUYPK010116169.1:0-30845 GCA_963574355.1 Loris lydekkerianus | reverse complement strand
GTCCGATCGGCCACCCAGCTCCCAGGGAGTCTGAACCGCCTGTGCGTGGTGTCCGGGGCTAGCGGTCACCCAGCGCCCAGGGTGTCTGAACCGCCTGTGTGTGGCCCTGGGGGCTAGCTAGCTGCCACCCAGCGCCCAGGGTGTCTGAACTGCCTGTGTGTGGCCCTGGGGGCTAGCTAGCTGCCACCCAGTGCCAGGCACACCCAGAACCACACTTTACTACAGGTCTTGCCCATGGGCCCCTAAGCAGAGAAAGTGTCAGAGGCTGCAGGAACATGGGGTCCAGGGCCAGCCACAGAACACAAGATGAGCTCCAGGAGCTATGCCCAGCACACAGAGGGGCACCCAAGGGCCCTACACCTCACACTCCTGACTTGTCCCTGGTCCCCGTGCACAGACAGAAACACCCAGGCACAGAGCAATTAAGTACCCTGGACTGTACCACCTGGCCAACAAAGGTGGCCAGGCAGAGGCTCCACAACCCTGCTGCCTGTCAGCTTTCTAAATCTGATCTGCTTCAAAGTTCAGCTAGCACTGCCCTCCCCCCCAGCACCTCCCTCTTCCTCCGCAGCACTCCCACCTCCTCCCTCCCCCTTTTCTCCTCAGCACGCCCAGCACCTCCCTCCACCACAGAGATGGTGTCCTTGCCCCATGACGTCCCATCACCCTGCCCTTCCTAGGGAAGCATGTGCACCACCCAAAAGGATGGAGGGGCCCAGCTGCCTCCACCATGCCTGCGCACCACCCAAAAGGATGGAGGGGCCCAGCTGCCTCCACCATGCCTGCACACCACCCAAAAGGATGGAGGGGCCCAGCTGCCTCCACCATGCCTGCGCACCACCCAAAGGATGGAGGGGCCCAGCTGCCTCCACCATGCCTGCGCACCACCCAAAGGATGAGGGGCCCAGCTGCCTCCACCATGCCTGCGCACCACCCAAAATGATGGAGGGGCCCAGCTGCCTCCACCATGCCTGTGCACCACCCAAAGGATGGAGGAGCCCAGCTGCCTCCACCATGCCTGCGCACCACAGAAAGGCAAAGACATCAGGCCACATGCATGTCCATGATGAGCATGAAATGGACTCTGTCCTCAGCCCAGGGCAGCTCCTCACTAGCTCCCGTCAACTAAAGGAGCACTCCCAGAAGAGGTCCCTGGGGGCCAGGAGCATCCACCTTCAGGGGAGATCAGGATGCCCCCAGGGGCATCCACCTTCGGGGGAGATCAGGATGCCCCCTAGAAGCCTGGGGGCATCCACCTTCAAGGCAGATGGGGTCCCCTCTGGGCCCCCCTCCAAGGGAGCAGGCCCAGCCCCTCCCATCCAGCTGGCCCTGAAGCCAGCACTGTGGCTGAGTCAGCAGGACCACTGCTTTGGAGCTGGGACAAGCCTCAGGCCAGAGCCCGAAATCTCTGAGTCCCAGCTGCCACCTCACCACACGGCCAGGCTGCGTGTGGCAGGGAAGCTCCTGAAGGGGCTGAGCTGCTCGTGGACTCAGAGTCCAGACCCAGAGACACGTGGTGATCCCCCTACCATCAACCTGTCATCACTCCCATTATCCAGGATGAGGTGGGAAGCCAACAGTATGTGCTCACTCGTGGCCCCTGGAACCTGCAGGGAGAGCCTTATTACCAACAGGCCCTGTGCCCCACTAGCCAGGGCATCAGAGCCCACGTACCAGCCTAAAGCATGGCGATAAGCATGGGCTCTGAGAGGCTGGATTCCAAAGGGGGCCGTGGCTGTGGTTGGGTGGAGGCTCCCTCCCTGCTCTGGAGGCCTGTGAGGGGCCCCTGCACAGCCCTGGCCCATGCAGGTTTCTGGGCAGCTGCTGAGCCACACTGAATGCTGCCCCAGCATGACCCTGCCTGGGCCTCTCCATGGCTGCGGCCCTCCAGTGGACCCCTCCCAGCTGAGCCCCCACCCCCCATCTGGAACCTGCCCCAACATCCCAGGCCACTAATTACACAGCAGCCGTGCCAGATTCTTCCCAGATTGTTAAAATTCATCACTGCACTCCCTGATTCCAGCCTGCTGCCCGCAACCAATCACGGCCTCCCCAGCCTGGGGGAGGAGGGGATCTGTGAGCATGGCACCTGCTGGGGGCCCAGAAGGACATGCACAGAAAGCATCCGCAGCCTGTCATTAAATATTGATAAAAGGCGAGTGGGGACACTATGCAAATTGTGCATCGATTTCCCCGGGCAGTGCGGAAATGACAGCCCCCCCACCCCATGCCAGCCTGGCAGGGAAGGGCCTGAGTCCTACACACCTGGGCCTGAATGCTGCTTTGGTTGCTTGGTTGGTTTTTTAAATAGAAGCATTTGATCTTTTTTAACTTTAAACGTACATATCAAATGTTCAACAATTAGTGGTGACATGTATATTGCTGAATGTCCCCTTTGCAAGAAATCTCAAAGGACCAAATTCTGTGTCACTTACCTCAGGAGGAATACAATGTCTCCCTCCACCGGGAAGGAGGCAAGACGGGAGCCACAAAGCACGCTTGCCCAGGTGAGGGCGAAGCTTCTAAAAGATTTCCTACCCTTTCTAGTGGAAGAGTAAAGCTTCCGGAACATTCTGATCTTCCAAGGGCATTGCCTCGGGGTTGCAGCACACTCGCCCTACGTGCCTCATCTTGTTTAATCCTGAAGGAGCCTGAAGCCTGCTCCGAGGCCCAATATCGGGTGCCACCACCAGGCTGCGACTGCCTCCACTTTCTAGAAAGACCCCCTGGTGGGAGCCTCTGGCCTGGTGCATGCACACGGAGGACACTGCTCCCCAAACTCCTCAGTCTCCCAAGTCCTGGGGGTCAGACTTGCGTTGTGTTCCTTCAGCCAAGACTTCCTAGCCCAGCCCCCTGGGCGAGGTGCAAACTGAGTCCAAGCAGTAGAAACTGAGGCCAGGAGGAGCTGGGACTTGCATGAGCTCCCTCAGCAAGTTGAGATGGAGCTGAGCGTCCTGACCCCAGCCAGAGTGTGGTCCCCCAGCCTCTTTCCCACAGGCCTGAGCAAGGGTTCTGTGCCATCCTTCAAGGCACAGGCTCTGTGGGACCAGCCATGGCAGACCACATACCACTGGTCCTTGTCCCAGACAGGCCTCCCCACGACTGAGTTGAAACCCGGAGATGAAAGGACATGGTACCCTGAGAAGCTGAGAATCACTCATTTACCAAGCTAATCCCCCAAGAACCCCTAGGTATGTAGGGATCAGCTGAGCAAAGAAAGCCTCCATGCAGGGCTACGTGGCACTGACCTGTCTGTCATCCACAGCCCTGGGGACAGGGAAGCCCCTTCCCAACCTCCCCCGGCTTGGGGACAGCCCCAGGCACAACAGCAAAAGGGCAGTGGGGCCATAGGCTGGGAGTTCAGACCATCCTTCTCCCTGGGCCCCAGGACAGCACCGTCCCCCGCCCTCAACCAGGCTGGGGATGAGGGTTCAGGCCAGCAGACAGCTTGCCCACTGTTCACCTGGGTTCCCACCTTCTTTGTACCTGACCTGGTTTCTGCACCCTCTCCCATCCCCTAGGACCACTAGTGCCACCCACAGCCATGCAGGTCACAGAGGACTTGAAGCCAAAGGCCAGAGCTCCAGCCCCAACCAGTCATGAGGACAGGTGGGCCCAGACCAGCAGCAGCCTCTGTTGTCCCCTGAGGCCAATAGAGAGAACATAGCCCCACCTAACTGACCTCTGGGACCAGTGGGGTCACCATGTGCACAGGGTGGGTGTTCTGGGAGCCCTGGGCAGTGTCCCAGTCCACCGAGTGGCAGCAGCCTGCAGCCATGAGACCAAGGCATTCTCACTGTGCTGGGTGCCGTGAGAACATCCACATTCACATCCCAGCTTCCCGCAGCTTAGATATTCAGTCAAGACACAGAGTTATTTAGTCTCCCATGCCTCTGTTTCTTATGTATAAAGTAGGGGTAATAATAGTATCTATTTCTGAGTGTTTTGCTGCCGCTGCTGTTATTGTTGTTGTTTTAGCCAGGGTCTTGTCCTATGGCCCAGGCTGGAGTGAGTGTCATCACCACAGCTCACTACAGCCTCCAACACCTGGGCTCAAGTGATCCTCCTGCCTTGGCCTCCCAGTACCCGTGTGAATCACCACACCCAGCTAATTTTTTCCCCATTTGTTTTGTAGAGACAGGGTCTCACCATGTTTCCCAGGGGGCCTCAAACTCCTGGCCTCAAGCAATCCTCCCACTTTGGCCTCTCAAAGTGCTAGAATTACAGGCACAAGCCACTGTGCCCAGCCTGAGTATGTTTTTGAGGCTGGAAAGAGCTGATGCTTGTAAAAGTCTCAGGACAAGACCTGGCACGTGGACACTGCACCTGCTGTTATGGCGGGTGGCAGGGTGAGATCTGTCACTTGCATGTAGAGTTGTTCCTGGCAGGCATTCCCATCTCCTGGGTGTCCAGCCTCAGGAACGAATCAGGTAGGGAGGTTGCAGCCTTCCCACTATATTACAGTTGCCTGTAGTATTCAGTACAATAATAGGCTGTGTAGGTTTGTAGCCTAGGAGCAAGAGGCTATGCCATATGGCCAAGGTACGCAGTAGGTCATACCCCCTACATTTGTGTAAGTACATTCCAGGGTGTTCACACAATGAAAATCGACTAATGATGTACGTCATTAGGTGTCACATGACTGTACTTTGTTTTTCTAACTCCCCCATTAGCTTACAGGTTCCACAAAACCTGGGTAGTTTCTTTTCATCTTTGTGTCACCAGAATTTAGTGTAATGACTGATAACTATTTACTTAATTGAATTACTTTTGTAAGATCTTGGTCTCCAAATGACTTTCTAGGGGTAAAGTCTGGAGGAGGTGGCTTCTGAGCCCCGACTGTGTCCCCCCATCGTGTCCCCCCACTCCCACCTGAATGCTCAGGCATGACAGTCCCAATGCCCCCTTGGAGAATCCAGCTAGAGCCAGACTCCAAGGCCTGTCATTGCTGACCTCAGTGGTTTCAGTCCCTGGCACAGAGTCATGTCCCCAGGGCCCAGCACGTTCCCAAGTCCTAGCTGGGGTGGGGACGGTGGCAATTGCGGGAGTGCTCCCAGACTCCCCTGCTTTGTGTAGCCACTGCCACGGAGCCTCCAGCACCACGGAGTGGACTCTTCTGTGTCCTGGGGCAGGAAGACCCAGCCCTCCCTACAATGATCCCAGCAGGAGGCCAAAGCATTCCTGCCAAGGCCACACATATGATGACAACAGAATTTCAAGGGGCAGGTGTGCAGCTTGAATCTGCCTGGGCATGGCAGGCCCCTGAGTGTGGTAGACCCACTGTCAGCAAGACACCCCTCCCCAACAGCCCTCAGCAAGTCTCCCCAGCTGGCCCAGTGGGTCCTCAAACCCAACCAGGCCCCATCCTCCTGGAGTGGGTAGAGTGAGGGGCTCCAGGGAAGAGTGGGGTCAGCCTGCAAAAGCAAGGTCAGTGTCCCCCAGAACTAAGCCACATATCCAGCTTCGGTGCCATTCACAGTGACTCCTATGGTGGAAATAACGCAAAATAAAACCGATGGTGACCAAAAAGCTCTCGGAAAAAGCTTTATGGAATATAACTTGGCAGGTGTCTTTGTGAGAAGTTTAGGTCCCAGGTAAGGACCCCATTCCTGCAGAACAGGCAGGAGCACCCCAGAGGCAGCACTGCCCAGAGGGCACCCTGAAGACCACTAACAAGTGGGACCACGGCAAGAGCACAGTTTTGGATGAGACAACTGGAGGTGATTTAACTATTCAGCATAGAAAATCCATGAAGGAATTTATCATTTCTGAGGCTGAATGGGGGTCCCAAAGATAACAAGTCCCAGCCCCAGAACTTGTGTGACCTTACATGGTAAAAGTGTTTGCAAATGTGATTAAGTTAAGGATCACAGGATGGGAGGTTACCCTGGATCATCCTGAGTTACCCAGATGGACCTTAAGAGGGCCTATGTGTGTCTTAACAGGGGTGGCAGAGGGAGATTTGACATGCACAGAGGGGGAGGCCATGTGAAGGCAGAGGCTGGAGTGACTGCGCCTGATGCCAAGGACGGCTGGGGCCACCCGAGGCTGGGGAGACAGGAAGGAGCTGCCCTCGGGAGCATCCGAAGGAGCTCCGCCCCATCCACACCTTGGTTATGGTGTGGCACTGATTTCACAAGCCAGACTCTAAATTTTTAAAACTTCTTTGGCTTTAAAAGGTTCATGTAATGAGGATAGGCCTTCCCAGACCTCCTCCCTTAATAGCACTTACAAACATCCTTGTCCCAAATAAAAGAATGTAGCCACAGATCCACTGGCCATCCCCAGAGCTCTCCAAAATCACCATTTGTCCCTGAATCCTGGTCTCAGTGTATACTTTCAGGGAGGTCACTTATACAGATGGAGAAACCGAAGCAAAGAGATCATAGAACTAACAATTGCAAGTGTATGGTCAGCTCTGAGGCAGCTCCGAGGCCATCCTCTGGGGCAGTGATGCCTCCCCCTGGCCCAGCTGCCCTTGCCTCCTCCCAGGGCTCTGCCGAGCTCACAGCCCAGCTGAGTCTCCCGTGCTACCCACCCCACTCACCCTGTGCCCTGCACCTGGTTGCCCACCCCGGCATGTGTCACGGGTGAATTCCTCCAGACCAGTGGACCAAGCTCCTCTCCGAGACTGGAGCCGTGGGAATTCAGACTGAAAAGTCTATTTCCAAAACTACAATAGCTCCACGGCAGTTTCTCCACAATAAATTCTGCCTTCAAAACCCCAGGACCTCCTTTCTGCTGACATGTCACATTCTGAGCTTCCAGGAGTCAGACACCCCTCATGGGTGTCCAAAAGGCAAACTCAGGGAATGGATTGAGTGCCTGGGCCCCGCTGCCACCTGCTCTGAGGGACCCTGGTGTCCAGGAAGGTGACTCTGTCCCTGAGTCACAGCCCAGAGGGCTCCAGGTATCCTGTGAGGGAGGAAATGAAATCTCTCAGGAGGTCCCATCAGATATATCCCTGCCAAAGCTCCCAGAAACCCGGCCCAGGGTCCCAAGCATAGGATCAGCTGGCCTTGGGCAGTCCTAGAATCTCAGTCTCCCTGCTGGGTGTCTGCCTTTTACTGAGGACCCCAGACCCAGCCCACTAGGATGCCCCCTGCTACTTGGCATCGTCCAGGTCTGGGGGTGCCTCTCTCAGTGCCCGCCTTCTGCCCAGGCTGGCAGCTCTTCCTGACCCCACCCCGTGTCACTGACTTACATACATAGACAGACCCTGCTGCTGGCCACCCCCCACCCCCAGCTTTGCATGCCCAGGGCCACCCCAACCTCCCTGGCCCGGGGACACCCCCCCGCTCTTCCAAGCCTCTCATGTCCCGCCCCTCTGGGTCCTGACTCAAAGCAGCTCAAAAGGCATCCAGTTGTGGGACAGGAGAAGGCACAACTCAGCTCCCGCACACAGCAATTGAATCCTCAGTTTGACATTGACTTTGGCAGAACTATAATTAAACTGCATTTGGGAGGAAACTCCTGGTGTCTAATTAGACTTGCTGGGTTTCTATGGAGATCCCTCCAGTTATAACCAGGGTGCCCCCTCCCCAGTAGCAGGTGTGGCTGGTGAGAGCTCATGCTCGCAGAACCAGGCCATGCTGGCCAGCAGCCCCAGCATCACTGTCCCAGACCCCAGCCTGGAGGTAGCACCTCAGAAAGCCACAGCACACGTCATCCGGCCAGCCCTAGCTTACCCCTCCCTAGAGTCCAGCTCTATGCAACCTCCCAGCCTTCCTCATTCAGCAGGTTGGGGATGCCCCAAGATGGACGGCCACCACATCCCAAGGACACAGAGCAGATGGAGGGTGACGGGCTGCAGAGACACAGGACCTGCATAGGGAGCAAGGGCAGGTCTTCGAGGCCAACATCCTGCACTGATTAGGCAGAGCTGTGTGACCCCCCACAGGTAGTGGACAGCCTGCAGGTATGTTCATCGAGGGCTGTAGGGAGGACAGGAACAGAGTGCCTGCAGCACCCAGAGGATCCACCTCAGAATGGTCAGCCAATTTATCCATGAGGAAACTGAGGCAGAAGAGCTCAGCACAGGGACTTTTGTACATTCTCATGGCCAGTTAGTCTCTTGCTTCTGGGCCAGGCAGGGTGGGATCTGAGGCAAGGAAGTAGGGGACAGCAGTGGGCATCATGGGGAGGGACAGAGCATGAAGGCCGAGGAGTGGCCTGGCCTAGTGGGAAGGAAAGGACATGATCACCCTCACAGCATCACCCAGCTGGCCAGGCTCAGTGCTGAGTGCTGGGCTGTCATGGGTCCCCAGGCATCCACAGTGGCCAGTAGGGCTCTCCCTAGCTCAGGGCCGCTCAGGTGGTAAAGGGTCAAATCAGCGTCTCAGCCTGGGAGGCCGTAGCCATATGGCCAGTGAGGGAGGGCATGGAGGCTGGGGTGGGTCTGTGGCTAGGCTCACAGAAAATGGGCCAGGTCACAGGGGGTTGGGAAGCCCTGGCAGCCCAGTGTTCAGAAGGGGTGGGGCACAGGCCAGGAGCTCCCTACAGCCCCAGCTGGCCACCCGTGTGCTACCTGTCCTCCCCAGTCCCTCCCTCTGAATGGCTCCAGGAAGCCCACAGGAAGGGGGCTGCTTTGGTTGCGTGAGCTTCCAACCCCTTCTCTGCAGAAGGGCCTGGCCTGAGTTCACAGTGGCATGAGGCCTCAGCCCCCTTCACCGGGCCCAAGTGGGGGCCAGGCGTCTTGCCATTTCCTGCACATTGCTCACCTCTCGCCACACTCATGTGCACACATACGCATTGTATGTGCATACATGCATTGTCCAGGCACACCTGTGCACAGGCACACTCAGCATGGCTCAGTAGGAGCTGCCAGGGATGAGTTTAACTGCTGGGCACACATCAGGACACCACTGCCCAGTTGGACTCATAATGGACTTGGAACTGCTAGGAGGAAGATGGCTTTGATGCTGGGCCAAGGGTGCTTGGCTGCCTGGGGAACAGGTGGGTAATTAGCATCTGCTCCCCCAGGCTGGACCGCTGGCTGGGTTGGCTTTCATCTGGAGGACAGCCAGGGCTGTGTACTCCGCCTCTCCCGCCCATCTCACCTCACCCTGTGTCGAGCCTCATGGGAGAGGCACAGCGGAACAGGTGACACACAGGGCTCTGCGCCCATCGGCCAGCTCTGCCCATAAAACCGTCTGCTCCCTCAGGATAGGTCTGCTTGGGCTATGGTGGTGTCCTTGGGGCCTGCAATGGCATCTGAGTCTGAGCAATCGCTACTGGATAGATGGAGAAACTGAGGCCCAGAGAGGTGAGGGCAAGTCTCAAAGGCTACAGCAACTGAGACAGAGGTCACATGGGGGCCACTCTGGCAAAGACAGTGACAAGTGGGCCCAGCATCTGGTCACCCCATCCAGCCTTGTGTGGCCCAAGATGCTGTCCCAGCACAGCCCCAGATGGCCACAGGAGAGACCTACACTTGGGGCCATGATGATAGAGCCCTCTCAGGTCACTGCACAGGTCCAGGGCACAGGGCTTGGGGGTCAACCCACAGCTCCAAGCCCTGGTCACATGCTGTGCCAGGCAGGGCAAGCTCATGGGCAGGGCAGGAGGGAGGATGAAGGTACCCAGCCCAGGACCCCCCACAGCAGGGCTTGAGTAGACAGGCAGCCTTCTCACCCACTGATCTCACTGACCCTGCTCCCAGCAGTTTCCTGAAGAGGTCCCCAGACACACACAAAGTCCAAGTCCAAGGGGGTATATGTTAGCGGCAGGAGGAACAATGAGCTGAGGCTGTCTGTCCTGCTCCTCAGCCCACCTGGGGCCCACAGGGCAGGGTACTGCACATTAACCCCCAGAACCCCAGGTCCAGCCAATTCTGTGTCCTCCCCCAGTCTCCCCAGGCTCGGTGCCCTCCTGCCCCTGTTCCCCCCAAGTGCCTGCAGCATTCTGGACCGTAATGCCCTGGTTGTGTGACCCCACAGGCTAGGACCAAAACTAGGCATAATTTTGTTGAAAAAGGTAATGGGTAGAAGAAGGATGGGTGGGAGAGAAGGAAGGGAAGATGGAAGTTTTAAAGGAAAGACAGAAGGATGGAAGGAAAGATGGAAGGATACAAGGATGGATAGACAGGTGGATCAGTAAATGGATGGTTATGGAGGGAAGGGAAGGTGGTGAGGTCAGTGGAAGAAGGGACAGAGGACGGACAGTGGACAAGAGGGTGGACCAGTGGATGGACCAATGGAGTGAAAGAAGAACAAAGAAAGGTGGGGAGAGCAGGGACGGCAGGATGAGTCTGGCAGGAAGGGACTCGGGACTTCCTGGGAGCTTTGGGGAGTCTCTTGCAACTGCTGCCCTGGCCCCCACAGAAGACGTCTGTAGGGTGCTCCAGCCCCTTTTGTCTTGAACTGCCCTGTGCCAAGCTCCATCCCTGAGCCATCCTCCCTGCCTGCACTCAAGGGGCGGAGCAAAGGGGGCCGAGGAGAGCCCCCCACACCCACTACCACCACCAGATGTGGGTGATCTAAGATCTAGGGTCTAAGTATCAGTAGTGCTCAGCAGGCCCATGTGAATCCTGAGGCCTCCCCACAATAAACCACTTGTGTTTTTCTACAGCCTCAAACTCCCCCCCCCCCCCAATGGCTTCAGATGAACAAGAAATGGGAGCTCTCCAGGTGGCTGTGAGACCAGGCATGGGCCCGTGTGGGGGGTGTGGGCAGCCGAGGAGCATGTTCACTTCCTCTGGTAGCCGCTGCCCCCAAGGGCATCCCCCACCTCTTGGCTGAGCTTGCAGAAGCCCCAGAGCAAGAAGTTCCACAGTCCCTGGTGCAGGGGGGAGGGTGCATCTGCCCAGTGAATAGGGTTTCCAGCACCCCCCTCCAGGCCTTCCCCAGCTATCCTGGCTGAAAGAAATCTCTCCCTTGTCCTCCTGAAACCTTCCCTGAGCCCTCTCATGCCAGATATCACTCCCACTTTTACCAACATCGTGTGTGCTGCACTTTGTACCGCCTCCCACCCTGGAGCTCCCTGGAGCCCAGGCCCCCCCGGCCTCCTGGTCTCACAACCCCCTACCCAGGACCAGCCAGGGGAAAGGGCCCACTTCCTGCCTGCGGGTGAGGCAGCCCTGGCCTGTCCCAAGCTGCCAGTGCTCTGCTGTCTGTCCCTCTGTTCTCACACATCCCCGCTCACACATGCCAGGCCCAAACGCACCTCCATGAAGCAAGTGGCCGACCTGCTCCTGCTCCATGAGAGCCCCCAGGCTGGGGAGCAGCTGGTGTGCAGCTTTGTCTCCACACAGGGCAGCACCTGGCACCCCAAGGACAGCCATCAGGAAGGGCTGCAGAAGTGGTGCTGGGCCATAGTCAGACCAGGCCGCCAGCTGCTTGGCATTCACCAGGCTCGCAGTGGGCAGGTGCACATGGGCATCAGGAACCACCACCATTTCCCAGACAGTGGAAGCTCCCTGCGGCCAAACACGGCAGAGAGGACACGCAGACACTCCCCATAAAACAACCTCCCTGCTGCCCTCTGTTTGCAGCCACAGGAGCACAGCCCACTGTGGGGAGGCCGCTGTGTCACCCGCTCAACAGAAGGCTACAAGCACCTGGTGGGGGGCATTTGGGGCACCACTGACCCCATGCAGGAGCCTCTAGGCTGTCCCCATGTGTGCTCCCAGCCCTCTGCTTGTTGGGCCCTGGAGGAGGCAGTAGAGGGCAATTGAGGACTCTCCCTGGGGCAGAGAGTCATTCGGGCACCTCCAGTGCCCAGAGATGGCTAGGGTAGGGGCGGAGCAGAGGCCACACACACCCCGGTCTGGCCTCGGTGACTCTCGTGTCAGGGAATACTCGGTTCAGACCTCAGCATCCCCAGCCCTGGCCCAGGGGTAACCCAGGCCTCTTCCCTCCTGGTTCACTGAGGACAGCCCCCCCACCCACAGTCTCAGTGGTACCCGAGGCTGTGCAGGAACACACGAGGCTTCTCTCTGATGTCTTCTGTCTGAGGGACATGTAGGCTGAAGCAGAGGGGTTGCAGGAGATGGGGACATGCCACACCATGTCCCACTGGCATCACCAGGAGGGCGGGTAGCAGGGCACTGGCTGGGGCTCCTATGAACCTCAGTTTTCCACCCTCAGGTGCTTGTTTATACAGCATGGTGGGGGATGGTGAGGGCCAGCTCCATGGGTCTTCAGGGAGGGACCCAGCCAGCTGGGCCTCAGTACCCACAGCCATGGACTTAGCAGCTCCCCCATGAGCCACTCACACCCCAGCCCTGGTCAGCAGAAGCCCCAGCCTCGGCAGCTCCTTGGTACCCAGCCTAGCTCCTCAGAGGCGCCAGCCCAGGTCCCCAGCTTCCTTTATCACAGACCTTCCAGCACCACTGGGACCCATTAGCCACTGGACTGAAGCACCAGTAGAGCCAGAACTGAGCTGGACCACTCTCTTCTAGGCTTGGCAGCTATGGGGTAGAGCTCAGCCTCAGGGTGCAGCCAGGAAGGGGTTTTCTTCCAAGCCTAAAGGCCCAAGACTCACCCACAACCCCATAGCCTTATCCCTGGGAGGCCCCAAGGAGAGATGGACCCTGTTGCTAGGACTCAAAGCACCCCTAGCTGAGCCCTCAACAAAGATCAGGCTGGACATGGGCCCCCAATTCATGTTCCTGTCCCCAGAGGGTGCCCGGGTACCTGGGCAAGGCCAGGCCTCCATAGCAAATTCTAATTGGCAGGTGTGAAATAGGGCAGCCCCTGTGGTAGCCCCCAGGCCCTGTGCTCTTTAGACCCTCAGACCTTCCCGTTACTGCAAAAATGAGGCAGCCACGCCTGAGTGAGCTGCCCTGGGCCAGGCAGTGGGACACCCTAGGCATGGAGCACCCACCATCAGTAAGAAGATCGAGGCACCGAGGCTCCCCTGCCCCAAGCCTTCCCTGGCCTGCTGCAAGTCCAGCCCTGGCATCTGCCAGGGACCATGGCCCAAGAGGAACCTTTGTCTCAGATTCTGCTGTGGGGGAGCCACCTAAAGATGGAGGGGGTGACCCTGGCCCAGGTTTCAGGAACTCTTAGCCCCCAAGCTCCCCAGGTCCCCAGGGGACAGCACAGCCCCCTGCTTACCATCAAAGCCCAGGACTCCAGCCCCTTCTTTTCATGGGGCACATCTATCTCCCCTAGGGCTGGCCCGTCCCTCCTTCCTGACTCATGCCAACTATCTGGGACCTTGGCCACACATCCCTTCTGTGGTCTCTGCACCCCACTCTGCCCGAGCCCCTTTCCCCTGAAGGCCATAGTTAACATGCTAAACCTGAGCAACCCTTAGAGCAGGCGCCCTCAAACTTTTTAAACAGGGGGCCAATTCACTGTCCCTCAGACCATTGGAGGGCCAGACTATAGTTTAAAACAAAAAACTATGAACAAATTTTTCTGCACGTATTTTATTTTGAGTTAAAAAACAAACCGGGAACAAATACAATTCACACCACTTCATATGGCCCGTGGGCCGCAGTTTGAGGACACCTGCCTTAGAGGATGCCTCCAAACCCCACCATTGCCCTGCGGCACTCTCCTTCTGGGCTCACTGCTGGCCCCAGTCAAGGGAGATGGCCTTGGGATCAAACTTGTCCCTGCCATGGTCCCAGAGGACAAACTCCAGGCCCACATTGCAGGCCCCAGAGCGCCACCTCTACTCCCAACCAGATCACAGGCAGGCACACAGCCAGAGCTGGACGTCCTGCCTGCCAGAACACGGGGGATAGAACCCTGTCTGGGCGCTCAGGGCCAGCCCCCACCCCAGCCCTGTGACCTGCAGGAGTATTCTCCCTTGAGGGTTTCCACATGAGGACCAGCATCTGAATAGCCCTGGAAGCCCCACAGCCTTGCCCAGTGGTCCCTGGCACCGCTCTAAGGCACCTACAGAGGTGGTTGACAGACTCAGCCTATTCATCATGCCCATTGCTCCCCTGGACAGCCCACACCATGAGACAAAGGCGACACGTCCAGTCCATGCACATAATTTATCCCCCATAATGCTGCCACATCCTAACAAATTAAATCTCTTGCAAATGTAATCTGTCTCTAATAGTTAGCAGAAGAAGTGGGGGGAAGCCACACCTGCCTGGAATATCTCACTCTCCACAGAGAAAGTGAACCAGGAGCAGTGCACTAAGGAACTTAATGTTATCTTGGAGAAGAAGCTCTACACCATTCACTCCCCCATCCCGATGCAAATACCCTGTTTTTATCTGTGGCTTACAGGCATGTCACAAATAGGATTAGGAAACCATTTCCTGAAATGGAAATGAACAGGATTTAATGGAAAAACCAAAAGATGGTCCAAGACCCATTTTTCTTTAATGCTATTTATTTCTAGCCAGGAGGTTCTCCTGAATCATCTCCCAGTCCCACCCCAGGACACCTGCCCCCCTATAGGAAAAAAGCCAGATGACAGATCCAGGAGACCTGGAAGGGACTGGGAGGAAGGGTGGAGGGCAGGGCTCTGCTCTGACTGGCCCAAGTTACTCTATTGATCTACCGGAAAAATTCACTTAACAGCCTGATTGCCCTGAACGACTTAATCCTTTGCCCTGGAAGTCCCTGCTGTCCTCTGGGGACTGTCCTTTGTGCCCAGCCAGGAGCAACCCAGCTGGGCACACTGATCTGCCAGCCAGCAACACTCAGGAGGCATCCTATGAGGGGGCCATCACTACCCTTTGCCATCATCCTGGTGCCCAGCAGGAACAGATGGGGCCTGCAGTTGTCCAGCAACACCTCCCCGCTTTCTCCTAAGTGCAAAAGATGAGGCAGAAGGAAGCTTCCTGAAACCCAGGACCTCCCTCCACCCAGCAGGCCAAGCTGCTCCCCCCATGACCTCCATGCCTGCCCTCATGCACCTGGTTCTCACCGCCTGGGCCATCTGTCCCCACCAGGCTGTCCACAGCCAGCCCTAACCAACACGCCTCATTGGGCCCTGTCCTCCCCCCTCTGAGTTCCCTCCCCTCCCTGCAGTGGGCCAGGTGACCTAACCTTGGCTAAGCCTGACTTGAAAGGTCATGGGTTCTCTCTTCTGGCCTCAGTTTCCCCATGTGTACAAGTGGTGTCCGGCCTTATCTGCCCCACGCCCCCAGGCTCTGCCTCTCTCCTCTGACCTGCCCTGATGGTTCTTGCACCCAGCAACCCACCAGGGAGCTCAGCCTCCATCCTCTCACCACGCGTGACCCCCTATCACCCAGTGGGACACCAGCCCTGGAAAGCCAAGCCCCTCTCTTCTGCCTCCTCCCCTAACCCCTCCTCCACCCCTGCCCAGCAATGTTGGGTAGGACTTTGTGGCTATAGGCTGGGTGGACACTACCTAGTGACATTATGTGGGCTTGAGCAGGCTGCGGTGCAGTCAGAGGCCACCCCGAGAGTGACGTGCTGGCCAGGGAGGCCCAGGAGAGAGGCAGAGGCCCTCTGAGAGCACAGGGGAGGGCAGTGAGCCAGTTGCAGGCCCCTCAGGGCATCTCAGACTGGTGAGCAGCTCCTTCCTACTGTGGGGAGGGCACTGGGAAGAACTTCAGCATGTCAAGGCAGAGGGAGACACAGAGAAGAGGGGCTGCCGCTCCTAATGGGGGCCCAGGCTGCTGCCTGCCTCCAGCTTCCAGGATGCCCTGGCCTCCTGACCGTTTTCCTGGACCAGTCAGCGGGACATAGACTGCTTGTGATGTCAGGGGATGGTAGAGGAGGGGCGGCCACTGCATCTGGAAGATTCAGGGGGTTTTGTTCTTGGAGGTTCTAGCTGTAGATGCAGGGAGGAAGGTGGGTAGGGCTGCCGGAGGTGGGGACCACACACATTTCCAGGGCTGCTTGCCCAATGGGGCCAGCCCCGGGTGCTGTGAGCTGAACTGCACTCCCCAGGTGTGCACATTGCAACCCTGACCTCAGGACCCAGAGTGTGACTGTGTTTGGATGGAGTCTTTACAGAGGTAAGAAGTTAAATTGAGGTCATTATGGTGGACCCCGATCCAACAGGACTGGATGAAGGGGACAAGGACACAGACACTCACAGAGGGACAGCCACGGGAGGACATAGGGAGGAGACACCTTCCGTAACCCCAAGATAGAGACCCCAAGATAGGAGGAGCTGACCCTACAACACCTTGGCCTGGGACTCTCAGCCACCAGACCTGTGAGGTCGTAAGTTTGTGTTGCTTAAGCCCCAGCCTGCAGTGCCTAGTTAGAGCAGCATCAGCAAAGCAATGCACCAAGTTCTGGGAGAGAAGAGGGTGACGGGAATCAGGCTGGGAAGGCCTAAACACTAGGGAGCCATGGAAGGTGTGTGAGCAGGAGAGGGTCGCAGTCAGAGACCATTCTGACAGCACAGACTAGACAGAGACCTGTGGATTCCTGGGCTAACTGCCTGTCCCATTCCCAGGAGCCCATCCTGATAGCCACTGCCCTCCGAAGATGTTAGTTCTGCTTAGATTTGCAGCCCAGACCCATTCCCTCCAAGCAAGGAGACCACTCCCCAGAGCAGCCTTCCCTCTCCCACAGCCAGACAGGGCAGGGCTTGGTGATACCCCTGGGGAGAGTGTCCCCTAAAATAAGCACTTCCTCAAAGTACCTTTCTCACCATCAAATACCCAGGGAGGGGCAGGAAGGTACAGTGGTGAGAGCGTCACCAATGGGTGGGCCACCAGGGTCTGAGCCTGGCCGCTATCTCTGGACAGCCCAGGCTGCGTCCCTGCACACCGCCTTCACAGTGGACAGGTGTAAACACTCTGGTACGGCCCTGAGGAGGAGTCCGGCATGTGCCGAGCCCCATCCTCTTATCCTGGTGAGCTGCATTCTGCACACGCAGACTTTCCAGGGCTCAGCTTCTGGGACTCTGAGCATTTGGGTTGGAAATAAGAACCTGCTGCAGCCACTTCCCACGCTATCTGGGCCAGCCAGCAATGTAGAGGCTGGACTGAGTGGAGCCCACGGTCAGTATTCCCTGGCTCCTGAGGGACGTGCTGCCTGCTGCCCTGCTGTCCTAGCCAGCTATCCCCGTAGCCATGTCCCCCTTCTGTGTGCCTTCCGCACATCTGCCACTTTGGGTCAGAAACCAGTATGGCACTTGCTGGAGCTGGATTTAAACTAAGGCCTGGCCTGTGAGCACCCCCTCAGGCTGCCTGGCCACATTGGACCAGGCCCTGGTCCAACAAGGGTGTCACCATCATCAGAATTGGAAGCTTATTTTTTAAATCAAGTATGTAGGTACAATCCCTTACACAAGGATTTTTTTTTTTACTTTTTAAAAACTTTTTCAAAACATATAACACCACTGAAGCAACCCCAGACCACATAGAAAACCCATGGGGGTCATCACCCAGCATCACCCTCAGCTGACTGTGCTGTGGCCCCAGGAGCCACCAATGCAGGGGCTGGCGCGGATGCAGCCCGGAGGAGGGGGTTTTCCCCTGAGGCCTTCACTCACCAGGATACCGGCTTTAGTGGGTTTGAACTTGAGCAGCTCCTGCCCTCATGTTCATGTGTTGGCTGAGGCTGCTTGAACAGAGATGGGAAGGCTGCTCCTGGCTGTGTTCACACAGGACCCAGGTCTGGTTCAAGGTCCCTGAGGTGATCAGCAGGCATCCACCTAGGGCTGAGGCTACCAGGCGGCATGCTCTATCCCTGCCCCAGCAGAGCTCCTAGGAGCATCAGGCATAGCCAGCCCAAAGCCAAAGGCCACAGGCACCTCCCACCCAGCAGGCAGGCTGGCAAGGCCAAGAGCAGGGGGGCCTCCGCAGTCTTCCCACCCCTGGGGGTCACTCACCCCGTCACACTCTGAGCACCTGAGACAGCTTCCTGTACCTCATCCCAGGGCTAGCGGGAGGACAGGAAGCCAGCCTGGCCCCCCCGCTACACTCCAGGTCAGTCGGGAGGGGGTTGGGATGATGACCTTGGGCAGGAAGCAGCAATGGAAACTCCAAGCTGGCTCTGTCAAGGGATGAAGACAGGGTCCCCAGACAGAGGGGTGTGGACGGCCAGGAGCCCCACACCCACGGGTCCTACGTGGCCCCTGCCTGGGAGGTAGCCCCATGTAGCCACTCGTCCCTCACACCTGCTTCTTTGCCAGCCGTGTTTGTACAATCAGTGTCTCATAAACGTGTCAGCCCCAGCAGCTTCTGGGGGGGGCGTGTGCTGTACACCTGAACATGTGGGATGATCCCCAGTTCCAGCCAGGACCCCAGAGCCTGGGCCCAGCTCCCAGGGCTGACAGCACCTGGCAGGGAGGAGCCCCCACACTTCCCCCGAGACCCTGAAGTGCCAGAGCTCCTCAGCCCTGGGTGCCACAACACACAGCTGCCCATGGTTCTGGGCCCCCTGGTTCTTGTCCTAAACTTGGGGTTCGTCCTAGGCAAAATGAGGGGGTGGGAGATAAGCCAGCCCCACCCCTGCCACACGACTCTCTGTGGGATATCCCCCGAGTTCAGCCACATCTCACATTCACTCATCCAGTGAGGCTCCTCTGAGGGTGCTGCTCCCTGTCGGGCACTGAGGGCATGGGGTAAGCCCAGGTCTCAGGAAAGGCCAGCCCAGTGCAGCAGAGCTCTGCCAGGGCACACTTATCCTCACAGTAAGTGGTGCTCACGGTTCTCCAAGCTGGAGCAGGGCAGGTCCCAGGAGCAAGTAATGGAAATACCTGGACCCCCGGCCCTGACCCCTGCCCCAGCCCACACCCAGGAGTGCAGTGGAAATGGCAGGTTCCCCAGGATGGACCCTGGGGAGCCTTGCCAGTGCCCTGAGGCCCAGCAGTTCCCTGGCCTTCCTGGCCCCACAGTCCCTGTCCTTGAGGGATAGACCCCTCTAAGTGGGCAAGATACGGCTTTTGAGTGGCAAGGAGGAGACCCTGAGGGTCTCCCCATAGGGCCCAGGCCAACTCCTTCCTGGGGCCCTGAGCCTCATCCTCCAGCTCCAGCCCACACCAGGAGGCAGCCCCACCCAATGTACCCCCACCCAGCACCTCTGGACAGACCCTGGGAGCACAGACATAGCCAGCAAGAGTGGCCTCGGCAGGAGCCATCCCTGCTACACCTTGGCCTCAGACCTGCAGCCTCCAGAACAGTGAGAAATGCATAGTTAGGGCAGCCCAAGAAGGTAAAGTCATATTTGGGTCCCATAAGCCAGGCTGAGGCTGAGGCCGCAGCAGGCAAGTGGCAGGGGGACACTCAGACCCTCACTGCTGCCAGGACCCCAGTCCCAGCCCCACCAGCTGGCCTCCTCCCACCCCAGGCCCCAGGATCATCAAGACTCAACCCCTCCCTTCCCTCACCCACCTCAAACCAGCCTTTTGCCAAACATGGTCAATAAATTATTCAGTTTGCTGAATGCCATTATGTGTGAGTTTACTTAATTGAATAGAATAATTTATGGTAAAACCTGGGGAAAGAAAGATCGATGGGGAACGGCACAGAAGAATGATTGAGTTTCAGTGAAGGCAATTTGATTTTTATCCCTCATTATAATAATGTTAAGGGGAAAACATCAACTTGGGTCAGAATCAATATTTGCAGACCATGATTTTTAACTGGAGGTGGCCTAGCACATCAATAATTAATGCCATGTCTGCAGCCACAAATAATGGTGGGCTTTGGGTACAGATGCCCACTACCCCCAGATTTGCTGGCGATCATAAAAGATAATTTAGGAACAAGGCTGTTGGCAGTGCGTGTGCAACACCCTACATGATTCAGGATGCAGCTACACGGCAGCCTCCCCACAAATCACCCCAGATGGCAGCGTGAAGCTCCCCAGGTCTTTCCCTCACAGCCCTGCCTTGGTTAGGCCCACAACCCAGGGGCCTGTGCCAGGTCAGGCTCCCAGGGCCCTGACCCACTCAGCCTGTGTCCAGGCCACAGCTGACTGACCACCTGCACCTCTGATACCCAGAAGGGGGAGGAAGGCACTCAGGGCACAGTATATCCCCACATGAGAACAGGCACCCACCAGCCGTGGGCGGTGACCCTTGAATGGACCCTTTGCCCAGCAACCCCAGTCCTCTCACCTGGAAAGTAAGCTGCCACCCCCACTTCTCTAAGTCCTGGGAGAATCAGGGATATCCAGATGCACATAAATGATGCTCGTTCTGCTGCTGTGGTCGCTGTCCTCTTACTGAAAAGTGTTTCTTAATCTGGTATGTCCAGCCCAGATATGTGCCTGGATCCCTGCCCACTAGTGCAGGCATCGATACCTGTAGAGAAAACCTCCGGCTTCAATCCTGCAGGTCTGAGGGAACAGTAGAGCTGCCCAAGATACCCCCAGAGGGCCTCTCTCTCTCTCATACACACACACACACAAAAAAAAAAAAAAAAAAAAAAAACATGCCTGGTCAGCTCTGGACAGTCTAGAGTTAAACAGGGACTTCAGGACAGCTATTCCCATTGTATAGATGAGAAAAACTGAGGTTCAGTAAGGTAGAGGGTCTTGCCACCAGGGCTTAGGTCTCCAGATACAGTCTCCTGCCCTCTTCCGACAGCCTGGCCCCCACAGATGCCACTTCCAAGCATGGTTCTATGCAGGGCTCTGCAGCAAGGGTAGGGCAAGGCAAACACAACCCCAGCTCTGATGACCTGGCAAAGGGCACAGTCACAGGGACCAGTGGCTTGGGACCAGAGTCTATCTGCTCCAACTGGAAAGTGACAGCCATGGGCGTTCTGAGAGGAAAGGGTAGGGCTAGGGTCTTGATCACCAGTGACTTTGGGCACAGACCTCACTCAGACCTGACTCCCAGGGAGCAGTTTCTAAAGGCCTCTCCAAATCCCCACTGTCCCCTGGGCCCAATCTGGGCTGGGCAGTGGGGAGATGGGCAGGACCCACCCTCCCAAATGCAGCCTCAACTGACAGCACAGGAAGCCACAGGGGCCCTGCCCTACAGAGGGCCCTGCCCTCACAGTCCTCAGAGTAGGTCAGTCACACACCACCAAGGCCCCATCGAGAACCAAGTGGTCTGAACACCTCAGGCCCAGGAAAACCCAACAAACACACTTCCCACTCTGTACTTGGTGAGGAAGCCCATGGGTGTCTCTCACAAGCTGGGAGTCTCTAAGGAGACTTGTTTACCTCATTTCTCTGTCCCATCTCTAGCCTCAAGTCCAGCATTAAGTTAGCCTTATTTGCCAGGGATCAGTGGATGGGTGGGTGAATGAAAGGAGTAAGAAGAACAGAGAGATGGAAGTATAGATGGATAAATGTGTGGAAGGATGAATGTGTGGATGATGATGATGGATGGGTGGTGGATTGACAGATGGATTAATGGATGGATGGATGGATAATGGGATAGCTTGATGGATGGATGGGTGGGTGAACTGATGGATGGAGAGAAGAGAGGGACACAGAGATGGATGGATGAATGGAAGGACAGATGGATGGAGGATGGATAGATAGATGGTGGATGGATGATAGTTGGGTGGGTGGGTAGGTGGGTAGACGGATGGGTGGATGGATGGACAGAGGAGAAATGGGGAAACGGATGAGTGGATGATGAAAAGATGGTGGATGGATGGATGGGTGGGTGGATGGATGGATCAGAGAATTGCTGAATAGATAAGGGGGAGCATGCAAAATAAATCGGCAAATGATTAGAGATGGGTAGATGGGCATATGGGAGAGGGGTTTGCCCTCAGGAGGATGCGGACTGTACTTATGCCACCTCCTGGCACCAAGTCGGTACACAAAGCATATTTGTCATGGAGGTAAAGTAAATGAGCAGATGGGCCAGATTGGTAGACACAGGGATGGTAACAGAAATTCCACTCCCTCACCATATTGAAGTGGCAGAAGAAGCCCAAGGCTCTGATCTCACTGTTTCTTCCAGTGTCATGGAGGGAAAATGTGGGAAAACCAAGTCCCCACTTGGTTCAGTGTGGACGCTGAGGCAGAGAGGGGAAGGGGCTGGCCCCAGGCCTTGCAGTGTGCCTGAGCAGGGCTGGGGTGAACTGGGCCCCTGCCTCCCCACCAGGCCCAGCCTTGGCTCTCAGGTCTCTACCGGTGCAACAAGCTCCAGGGGTCACCGAGGCAGTGACCCTCATGCACCCTTCCAAGCTGTGAGGTCTGTCCAACTTGGAAAGAAGCCATGGAGAGGCTGCCCTCAGCACAACAACATGTGCATTCAAGTTTCAGCCCAACAGCAATGCTCACGCCACATGTCACCTGGTAACAGGTGCACGGTAGGGACAGGCAAAGGTAGGCTCCAAGGCCCCTGCTGCCCACCATGATGAAAGATGAGGGACATGGACTGGAATGGTCCCCAGGAGAATGAATGGAACAGGCTTCCACTTCGTGAAACAGCAAAGGGAAAAAAGGCCACCAGACCACAGTCCCAGTGACCCATGGCCCAGAGCCACCTACTGTACCCACCTCAGCCTCAGCAGAGCCACCTTCCCCTCCTCTTCTTGTCCTTGGTAAGCACTGTCCCTAATTTGGCTGCCTTCGCTTTCACTCTTTCCCTACCTAGTCGCGTCCCAAATGCCTGCTCACCCCAACCGCAATGACTCAGCAGTCCCACGAAGCTCCAGCTCTGAGACAGCAGCATGTGCCCACATGCAAGAGCAGCCATCGGCGTGCAAGAGCAGCCATTGGCGTGCAAGAGCAGCCATACAGTGCAAGAGCCTGCCACTGGCGTGCCTGCACGGTGCTCTCGAGGGTGAACCCCAGCCCAACTCGGCTCTGTGAAGCCCCTGCCACCCATCCTGGTCTCCATGTCCACCCCACGCCGCCCTCCATGCTATTTGACCAACAAAGCTGCATCTCTTTTCCCAATGAACTCGTCGTCATGAGGCCTGACATGCAGTCCTCTGCCCATTGGACTCTCACCCTCACACAAATGCACCAGAGTCAACCTTGTTAGCTTTTCATGCAGGATCAGGATGTGATTGGATTCTACATTATTTCATGACAAATATGTTTAACAAAGGCTCACAAACACCCTGCAAACTCAGCAGGTGGCTCTGCGGCTCCTAATGAATGGGTATGTGGACCACTGAGCACTCTCAGTCCCGGCTCTGTCTGCACGGCCTCTGGGACACTGGGACCACCGAAAGCATCTCAGACTGAACAGGTCCCCAGATGGTGTTGACTCTCCTGTGGTCCCCATGCCTCACCATTTGAGCCATGCCTACCCCTCCCAGGACCCCTCCCCACCACGCGCCAGCCCTGCCCACACGGCCCACTCTCGCATTCCCTCACCTTTGCCCAGCTTCTCTCTGCCTCTCCCATGGGTCCTTCTGTCCTCTCTGTCCTCGTCATCATTCACTCATTCACTGACTCATTCATTCATTCCTGGACTTCCCTCCTTGAGATCAGCTAACCCTGAGTGTGGCTGCCTCCCAGCCTTCACCTGCCTCGGAAAGACCCCAGTGTCTACTGGGGGTGGCAGCAGCCTCACCACCCTGTTTATTTGGGGTGGCAGCAGACTCATGCCCCCACTCCCCCGGGGCTGGACAGACGGGCACAGGGACACCTGACAGATATCAGTCCTTTCTGTATTTAGGAGCCGGTGGCCAGTGGAAACCGGTTTCCCAGTGCCTGTGACACACCCAGGTCTTTCCACAGGTGCAGGCCTCACCTACTCTCCTTTATCCTTCACATACCTGCCCCCTACCCTTCCAGAAGTCTCTGATGCCGCAAGAATTAGAAGTGGGGGTAGGCTGGGCAGGAGGGCCCTACTGGCGATGTGGACACTGGTGGGGCTTCCAAACAGCAAACACACCCTGCCTGCATCGCTGGAACGCCACTGGTTCCTGCCAGTGCTGTGGAGCCCCCTGTCTCAGGTGCACTGGGATGGCCCCCTCATGTCCTTGGCTGCATAAGGCAATGCTGTCTGCTAATTCTGCACAAGGTCCATGAAGCCCCCAGACACTGGCAGGAGAGTCCACATGTCCACTGTACAGAGCTGTCTGTGGAGAGACCCAGAGGCTGGGGGTGCCACAAGGACTGAATGAGGCCTGAGAACACCTTGACAGGCACAGCTCCCATATGCTCTATGGGAAGCTAACACACTGCCCCACCCCTTGGCTCCACCCCTGGCCAACAGGTCTTCCCTCCCCCTTGGCAAGGCAACAGTGGAACTGAACCACTTAGATAGCTGGACACACCTGCCCTGCAGCAGACGCTGGTCCCTTTGCTCAGGATGCCCCTCTGCCAGGAGGACCCTCACCCCTGCATCTCTGATTCTCTCTGCCTTCATCGTCCCCCCGAGCACCTCCTCCTCTAGGAAGTCTTCCCTGACCACCTCTGGCCTAGGTGGAAGGACATCTCTTCCTCTGAGTACCCCACTTTCTCTGCCCTCTCTCCTCACCTAAGTCACCTGCAGACCCTCTGTCACTTGCTGGCCTGCATATCACCTGACAGACCACAGCAGTTCTTGAGAGCAAAGCTCTCCCTTCCCTCAACACAGCCCAGACAACTGTGGTTCACACAGCGTGGCTTTTGAAAATTAAAGCAAAATTGGAAAATTCTGACCTCTGTGGAGCCTGCGATGAGCCCTCACACAACTCATCCACCTGGTGCCCCAGGAGGCAGGGATTTTGCTCCCATTTTATAGAAAAGGAAATAGTGGTGCTTTGAGTATGGAGCAGAGGACCTAGCAGCCTCCAGTCTCTGCCCAGGGCACGAGGACACCTGCTGCCTGGGCCAAGGGCTCCCAGCCAGGGTGCCTGCTCCAGGGAGGTGCAGCCTGGTGCAAGCCCTCGGGTTTGTGAGGCCAAGGCCCTGTCTCTGTAGAAGCCTTTCCTCCACCCCCTCACCACCCTGATCTTGACATCCCATGGCACAGAGCTGAACTTAGAACACTGCAGATATTTCTCTCCTAAAACAAAAGAAGACCCTCTGGTGCACCCAAGAGGAACACGGACCAGATGGCCTGACACCCCCAGGGTCATGGGACTGGCCCTGCTGGGGAGCAGCAAACAACACAATTTCCAGGACAGACCTACAGGAGCTTGACCCCACGACATGGCCAACAAAGGATATTAGTCTTTGTAAATGAAATGCCGAACTGTAAGCAACCTGGAAACTAAGAGACACTCCTGCCCGTCCCGCAGCCGCTGCCCCCCCCCCCCCAGCACAGAGTGTCACTAAGAGGCACTCCTGTCCATCCCGCAGCCGCTGCCCCCCCAGCACGGAGTGTCACTGAGAGACACTCCTGCCCGTCCCGCAGCCACTGCCCCCCAGCACAGAGTGTCACTAAGAGGCACTCCTGTCCATCCCGCAGCCACTTCCCCCCCCAGCACAGAGTGTCACTAAGAGGCACTCCTGTCCATCCCGCAGCCGCTGCCCCCCCAGCACAGAGTGTCACTAAGAGGCACTCCTGTCCATCCCGCAGCCACTGCCCCCCCAGCACAGAGTGTCACTAAGAGGCACTCCTGTCCATCCCGCAGCCGCTGCCCCCCCCCAGCACAGAGTGTTACTAAGAGGCACTCCTGCCTGTCCCGCAGCCACTGCCCCCCCAGCACAGAGTGTCACGAAGAGGCACTCCTGTCCGTCCCGCAGCCGCTGTCCCCCCAGCACAGAGTGTCCTTCTGGACCTGCCACAGAATCTGAGGGGTAGACCTCACCATGGGGACGGGATGGGGAGCCATACTTCCTGCCAATTTCCAGGAGGGGGAGGAGCCGCACCCCCAGTAAGGGGGCCCGTGGGTGTGAGGCAAGCCTGAGGGCTGGAGGAGGCATGTGGGGCAGATGCCTGGGGGCTCACAGAATTGCAGGTCTGGGGCTTGGAAGAGGGGTGCAGTGAGGACTGAAGCCATAGGGCAGAGCAGGTGGCCCAGGGAGAGCGCCTGGAGGGAGTGGGTGTGAGCTGAGGGCTACCCTAAGGCAAGCAAAGGGACAGACCCCAGGGAGGGAGCACAGGGAGGGAGGTGAGGAGAATCAGCCCAGGTGCCAAGAGAAAGGTGCGTGGGGTCTGCCCAAGAAGGCTGTGAACAGATCTGCCCTGGGGGGAGGGGAGGACAGGCCAGGCTTGTGCCAGGTGACCTTCGGGCCTCAGTTTCCCCAGCAGTGCACTGGGTTGAGGCCTGGGGGCAGGGCAGGCCTGGGTGCACCAGGCTCTTGCTGGTGAGACCTTGTTTGCAAGTCTAACCACTGTGCTCTGTACTCACACCCCATATGTTGGCGCAGCAGCCGTGATGCCTGGGTGAACCTCTCTGAGCGTCGGGCCACTTCTCCTCCCCTGACTTACGGCTGGGGTGCCCAGGAGGGCGGGCAGGTGCTACCCCCCAGACATGAGCAGGGTGTCCAGGTGAGGTCCCTGGGAGACAGAAACAGATAACCCCTGAGGGCCCAGCAGGAAGTGGGTCAAAGGGCCCAGGCCAGGCTACATTGGGATTCAGGGGGCTTCTGAAGCCCACAGCAGGACCACCCACGCAGCCCCACCCCCACCTGCCCTGCCACTAGCTCATCCCTAGCCTGGGGAGCCAGAACCTGTCCCCTCATGGCAGCCCCCACCCCAGCAACTTGAGCTGGCCCAGCTGCAGGCCACTTTGAAAAATCAGGAAACCAGGCTATGGGCTGAGCCCCAGGGCCCAGGTAATCTCAGGGAGCAGGGTCAGAGTGCATGCCCAGCAGGGGAGACCCCTCTGCACCCGCCGTGCCCTGCTAGCTCCACCACACACAGCCCAAGGTAGGTAGGCCTGATGCTGGGGCCCTCACTCCGCACCATCACCCCAGAGAGGTGCCTCAGGGGCCACTAGGCCCAGCTTCTGCACCCCAAGGTGGGCTCCCTGGTCTGCCTTTTTGCACCTGTGCAAACATGCAATACCCACCCCAGCCCACAAGGACACACATGGACACATGCAGACATACCCCAACCCTGCAGGCACCCTCGTCCTTCTGCCCAGGCCAGGCCTCAGGGACCCATGGGGCTCTGCTGCCAGGTGAGGCTGAGGACAGACTCAGCTGCAGGTGAGCAAACCACCTACTCTTCTTCTGTGCCTTAGGCAAGACACAGCCTCTGTACCTCACCCTCATGGCCTATAGTATAGGGAGGCTCTGATACCAGCCCAGGCCTGGGCCTAGGAGGACCCTTATAAATACCCGTGGCAATGGCAACAAATAATCACAGCTGCATAGAGGGCCAGACAGGTTCCCAGTACCCCCTGTCTCATGCCAAGAGAGGGTAAATTGTTTGAGCTGGACCACACAGCTAGTAGCAGCAGTGACTGGCTGTGGACTAAGGCCCCACACCATGCCATCCCCATCTAAGTCAAATTCACTGGCACCCCTAAGCCCCTCACCTGCCTGGACCCCAGTGATATCAGCACAGTACACACCTAACCTACCTCTTCAGAGGGCTCATGACGGCACAAGGTTCAGCAGCCGGCCCAGGATTAAACAGTGGTGGGAATATGCTCCCAGTCAGTCCAGCCAGTTCAGACTAGGGACAGCCACTATCTGACTGTGTCTCTGTAGCCCTGAGCAGGGCAGAGCCTGGCAGGCCCTGGGCAGTGTGTTCTGGCAGGTGGGTGGGTTCTCTGATGAGCCCTAATGGCTGCCTCAGCCTGCAGCTGCTGTAAGTTAAGCTGATGACAGGGCGGATCGACAGGTAGCTCTCCACCTTCCCATGGAAGCTGACCACCATGCCTGCCCCCACACTCGGAACCAGCCCTCGGTCCTCTGGAGAGACCTAGATGCCCCAGGGTGACACGGGGCCCAGGCCCTTCAGGGGTGGGATTCCTGCCTGCATTTCCACCTATACTCAAAGCCCCCCCTCTCTCTGTTCAGGGGCCCACACACTCACCCCGTCCAGGGGTACACAAGCCTCTGGGTGTCCATTTCCCTAATGGGGAAACTGAGGCCCAGAGGCTGAGGTTTCAGATCAGAGTACTCCTGCAGGCCAGGCCTCAGCTTGCTCTAAGCTGCCTCCTGACCTCTGTCCTCTGAGGCAGAAGGCCAAGAGTCAGTGTCCCCATTCCACCACCAAGGGAATTAACAAGCAGAGAGAGATGGAGAGGCTTTGCTAGGGCAGACAACAGGTTTTGTTATTGTTGTTGTTGTTGTATAATTTATTGTTGGGGATTCATTGAGGGTACAAGAAACCAGGTTACACTGATTGCATTTGTTAGGTAAAGCCTCTCTTACAATCGTGTCTTGCCCACAAAAGGCACACAGCAGTTTTTGATGCTGAATCTGGGACTAAGCCCACCCCTTAAGCTTGGTTCAAGGGGGGGCAAGATGGAAATTCTAGAACCCTTGTCCAAGCGTCATTAAGAACCTCAAGGAGGCAACTTCTGGACACTAACACCGCCCCACTCCAGCCCCACTCCTGGCAGCCCCTCCCCTGAGCTCCCAGATGCTGCATCCGTGGTCTGAAGGAGGCTGTCTGGGTACCTGGGCCAGTCTACCCAGGCCTCTAGCCTGTGAGTCCCCAAGAACAACTGGCCACAGACCACCAAGGCCACCACCCTATGCATGGCCCAGCTGGGTGGCCCCCCAGAAAAAATAGCTGCCCAGTGGAAGTTTCTGGGTAAATGCTGCACTTACTCCCGGTTCCTTCAAGAGGATTCCAAAGCACCCGGGCCCTGCACCAGGCCCTCCCATCTGCGGTATCCTCTGTGGACACCTGGCCTGAAGGTGGTTTAGAGACCAGGACCCTACTCAGGGGGCCCAGAATGGTGGCACATTGGGGTGCACATGTAGGCACAGGTGGCCTGGAAGGTCAGGAGTAGCCAACAGGCCTAGGGGTAGAGTGGGCCTGGTCAGGAGACCACAAAGCATGGTCCAGGCAGATTGCCACACTGGTAAGCAGAGGGCTGTGGTTCCCCTGAGGGTGGAAGCCATTCCAAATGCCTGCTACCTGGCTGGTCACATGTCATAGTGACCACAGGGACAAGAAGGCCAACCCTGAACTCAGAGTGACACCACACCCGAGAAGGCCCACAGTTGGTTTCCCACCCTGGGCTGGCTCTTCTCAGAGGCCCAGCACAGCCTGGTCCTCTGGGAGGCCTGGCCTCTGCCTGCATGAGCCGGCCTCTGGTACCCACCATAATACCTCTTCTAACACTTCTGCAGGCGAGCTCAGACCACTCAGCCCTCCCCTCCATGACAGCTCTGGCTCCGGAGTCCCCTCTGGACTGAAGCCTGTGGAGGACTCTAGAGCCTGGCACTTTCCTCAAGTTGCACCTGCTTCTGGGGAAACCAAATCCCAGGAGCTGAGCCATCAGAATCTCGAGGCCCACCTTCTGCCTGGGAAGGAAGCAGCATGTTCCCCCAAATGGAGGATGCTCTGGCTGGCGTTGGGGTGGGGGCAGGAGGACACCTAGAGCTGCAATAAAGAGTCTGATGCTCCTGAGCACCCGAGTGTGTGTGTATTTCCCGTGACCCTCGCCACAGCCTCATCTGCCCACATCCCAGCTACTGACTGCAGCCTGGTGACTCTGGAGTTGTCTGTGCAGTCCCCGTGGTGGGATGGAGTCTTCTCTCCACAGCAGGGGCCAGCTTCCTCTATCCCTGCTGCCAGCTCAGACCAGGCACAGCCAGGGCCTCTGGGCTCAGGAAACCCCCTGGATGGCCTTGTCGTGGGAAAACGCCTTCCTGAAGCCAAATTTCAAGGCTCCCTGAGCAAGTATCAGCCTGAGGCCAACATCTTCTTGCCCTCAACCTGGTCCGAGATCACGCTGGTGCTGGCCCAGCAGGGAGAGGACAAGGTGGGCGAGGTTGGTGGCGGGGAAGGGGGCGGCCCAGGCCATACATCACACCCAGCCTGTCCCCATCACAACTCATAAAGATGCCATGGCACCTGTGCCAGCACAGCCAGGCCTACAAATCAGCACAGGGCACAGATTTAGAGCATCACCCTCTGCCAGGCACATCAGCTTCCTCAGACAGCTGCTAAGGCAGTGAGAAATACACCGATCGCCCCTGCAGCCGGAGACAGGAGAGATTTATTCCTACCTACAGAGACCTCTATCCAACAGCAAAGCCAGTACAAGTGCAGCTAGGCAGGAAGAGAAGTAAGGCACGGGGTGGGGGGTCGGGCAGGGTAGTGGGTCAACCCGAGCCCACCACCACATGCCCTGAGCCCCCCATGGCCCCACCTGCAGTGTCCTCCGTGGACACACGGCTTTCCACTAACCTAGACCACATGTCTTCCCCGAGGGGCAGGGATCCCTGCCTCATGGGCATTGCCCTCAGCCCCAGGAGCTCCATTCTGTTCAGGGAGTTGAATGAGAGGGATAGGCTGGGCCTGGACTAGCCGTGAGCCCCTCCACCTGGACACGCTGGGACCTCAGCCCCACTGCCAGAGCCTCAGCCCTCACTTCCCTAGCGTTGGCCACATCAGAGGGGTGGAGGTCCCTGTGCAGATCAAGGCCTGAGGGCTTAGGGAATGTCAAGTGGAGCGTGCGAAGGACACTGGCCAAAGTGTCACCTGCAGGACAGGGCCAGGACGCCTAGGCCTGTGACGGGCAGCAGGGCCCCAGGACTCGGGGGGCTCAGAGCAGCAGTCAGGAAACTGTCACCAGCCAATAGCTCAGAGGAGCGGTCAGGAAACTGCCACCAGCTCTGGTGCCAAAGCTGGGTCAATTTTAGCAACAAAACTAAGCAATGCTGGATTATAACTAAGTATAAAAAAAGGTCCTCATGTCCACACCGAAGTAATTGAAGAAAGTAAGAAATGGCAGAGAAGAGACAAGTCTCCTGTGCAAAGGGTTCCAAGGAATGTGAACTTCACACCCTCTGGAGCAGGGCCTGGGTGGACAGGGGGAAACTGAGGACCTCTGAACAAAGGACAGCCTCAGCTAATAGCCGCACGTCAGAGGCAGTTAAATCAGGTCGAGGTCCAATATCACTGGCTCATTAACCAAGAATCTAACTATTATTCTTCACTGCCCTCCATAGCACCAATGACGGGTAAGATTCCCAAAGCGGGGACAACCTAAGACAGGATATGGA
>CAUYPK010116168.1:0-19343 GCA_963574355.1 Loris lydekkerianus | reverse complement strand
CCACCCAGGCACTTCCCAAAGGCGAAACCCCACCAAAAAAAGATCATGGTTACTATATGGTGGTCAGCGGCTGGTGTGATTCACTATAACTTTCTGCAACCAGGCCAAACCATCACAGCAGAGTCCTATTGTGAGGAAATCGATGAAATGTACCAAAAATTGCAGCAGCAGCCAGCACTGGTCAACAGAAGAGGTCCGATCCTGCTCCACGACAATGCCTGGCCACACGTCTTACAAATCACCATCCAAAAATTAAAGGAATTGAGCATCGAAGTTCTGCCCCACCCACCATACTCCCTACACCACTCGCCAACCGACTACCATCTTTTCAAGCACTTTGATAACTTTCTCACTGGTAGAACCTTTGCCAATCAGGACCTAGCAAAAACGGCCTTCGTTGACTTCATAGAATCCCGAGCACCCAATTTTTATGCCAACGGAATTAATCAACTTATGTTACGTTGGCAAAAGTGCACTGATTCAAATGGTGCTTATTTCGATTAAATTGAATAAATATTCACTGAGATATTACAGTTTAAAAGTAGACTCATAAAAACAGACAAAACTTTTGAAATGACCTAATATAATGGCAGCACCAATTTACATTTCTGCCAACAGCGTACAATAAAGCTTCGCTTTTCTCTACACTTTCACTACCACTTGTTTTCTCTTACCACATGTGAGGTGATATCTCATTTTGGTTTTGATTTGTATTTCTCTGATGATTAGTGATATTAAGCACCTTTGATATAGCTGTTGGCCCTATGTATATCTTCTCTGGAAAAATAAATGTGTGTTCAGAGCTTTTGACCACTTTTATTAGGTTGAGGGGGTTTTTCTATTGCATTGAGTTGTGTGAGTTCCTTATGCATTTTAGATACTTATACCTTATCAGGTGTATGGTTTGAAAATATCTTCTGCCACTCCTTAGGTTACTCTTTCCTTTCATTCATTATTTTCTTTTCTGTTCAGACACTGTTCAAATATAAGATGTAAAGCCATAAAACTCCTAGAAGAAAAGACCGAGGAAAAGCTCCATGACATTGGTTTCACAATTACTTTTTGAATATGACACAAAAGCACAGACAACAGTAGCAAAAAATAAACAATAAATGCAAACATATAGTTATTAAACCCCTTCTAGTGGTAGGCAAAGTCCTTGCTTTTATGGAATTTGCATTCTGAGAGGTACGGGGAAGACAGTAAACTAATAAATAGTGATTATACTCAGATAAGAAATGTTATGGGGAAAATAAAGCAAAGTAAGAAGGAACAAGGACTGTTACAAAGGGCGATGCTCTTTCAGTGGAGGTGATCACCTCAGTGAGGGCTTGGTTGCTAAAGTGGCAAACAGCATTTAAGGGAAGTGTTCTACCTAGGCATGTAGAGTAAGAGCATCCCAGGCAGAGAACATGGACTGGACAAGGGCCCTAAGGAAGGATCATGTAGGACACTTTCAAGAAACAGCAGAGAACCCAAAAAGGGCAAGAATAATAGAAGATGAGGCTACAGAAGTAGTGGGGAGGCAGGTCAGACAGCCTTTGCAAGGATCTGTGCTCTGTGTGAGGTGGGAGATCCCTGGTAAGTCTGGATGAAAGCCATGATATATCATCTGACTTGCATTTCAAAGATTCATTATGGCCTCTGTACCTGGAGGTATAGGTAAGTATACAAGTAGAGAAACTCATTAGGAAGCTTCTGTAATAATCTCAGTGAGAAATGAGAAATTATGTTAGCTTATATCACTGATTGAAAAAACTGAAATAGGATTTGACATAGGAACTAAGAATTAGGAGGGTAAATATTTCTCTAAATTGTGGAGATTAAGCAACTGAATTTAAGTTAAATATGAAGCAGTATGGGTGTCAAGAGATGGGTGGACTTAATGAAAAATCACCTGCACAATGAGGATGAAGAGGGATGGATGAAGGAGATGGGTGGCAGGATGAAGAGAGAAGAGAGATGTTCTCATAAATTATGATTATCTCATAAATTATGATTTATGTTGACATTGAGTTTGATGATAAGGTGGGAACAGTTTCTAAGTTTTTAGGTGTTTAAGGCACCATTTAAAATTCTGAATAAATCCTGTTTATTTGGAATCAATATAAAAAGCAGCTTAAGAGATAGAAATAAACAAGATAACATTATTCTATCCAAAAGACGAATAGGATAAAGTAGAAGTGAAGAGTCTCATTTATTTTATGCCATTCACAGAAATCCACGTAACCCAGCGATGGGCATAACGTGTTTCCTGAAGACCTGGCTGCATACGTTTTTGCCAAGGTAAAGTCCTGGGCACAGGTTAATGTGCATCTTTAGAACTCATAAGCATTGATGACAGCGTTTCATTATAAACCATCACTGATCAACAACCTTTGTTTTCCTCTGTGGATACATATTTGATTTTTATAAATCTTCTGAAGTAATTCAGAGGCCACTCTTAGGACAGGGCTGTCCAGGCCATGATAAGGGATGAGGATCAGAAAATAAGACACCATCATAAAATAACAAAATGCTTTCTGTGGGTGGCTTTCAAAATTACTTCCACACATATCTTGAGCAACAAAATATCAAGAAATTTAAGCTGTCTCCCAATATGATTTAGAAAATAGCTCCATTATTGATAATACCAATTTGTGTATTACTTAATGATTCATATGTTATAGTCACAAGTTTAAAATGTTATAGCAGTAAAAAGGGGATATTTAATTCACATAGGACCAAATTGGTTTTATTTATTCATTTATTTATTTATTTTTTGCAGTTTTGAGCCAGGGCTGGGTTTGAACCTGCCACCTCCAGATATGGGGCTGATGCCCTACTCCTTGGAGCCACAGCCGCCGCCCATCTTGGTTTTATTTTTCTATTTATTTTGAAGAGTTTCTTGAGTGGTGTTTTAAAGGACTATTAATGGATCCATTGGTAAGTAGGAAATGGCTAAGAATTCAGGTACAATCCTGGGATCTTTACTTATTCTAAAGCGATTTACAAAAATAAAAAAGATGGAGAAAAATAGAACACATTTCCAGCCAAAATGAGAATTTGCTTTTCACTTTATAAATAGGATGTTCCCCTCTCTGTCTTGCATTTCCTTTTTATTTTCCTGGGAGAAAAGTGTACGAGGAAAACATATTACTCAAAATGAGCCTGAGATGGGAAGAAAATAATAAAATCAAGCAATAGGTTACAAATAAGAAAAGAGTCCAGCAAATGAAATATCAATGACAAGAAGATAAAGACAATGTGTTAAGGCAGATGAAAAGAAAAGGTAATAGGAAAAAAGGTATATAGATTCAATCACAGACAGAGCCTGAAAATTAAATATCCCTAGCAAAATCGGGCTTGCATACAGATAAAAAGAAAATGGGAAGAGCCAGCAAGAGGGGTAGTTCCTTCACAGAAGGCAGCTGGGTTCAGAGAGGAGAGGGCATTAACAGCTCATCCACTCCAGATCATCAGGATTCAACCCAATATTGCCCTCAGTCAAAGAACAAAGCCAGTATTTGCATGGTTGGCTGTGGGTCTCATGGGAAAGACAACATGGAGAAAGAGCTTCAGAATGAGAAACAGGAGACCTGGAGTCTAATTCCACATCTGATATGACTCACTGACATCCTTTAGGAAACCCCCAGACCTCAGTTTCCTTATCTCTGTGTACAAAATGGAAGAATCCGGCCAACTGATTTCTAAGATCCCTCTAGATCTGCTGTTTAAATGACTTATGCAAAGTCTTCCTTTAAATTTTTGGTATTTGAACTCAAAATGAGAGAAGGATACAGTAATCACCTTCAGGCTTCCTGATCAAAGTTTTTGATTTCTCTTCACTTTTATTCCTGGGGAGAAGTCTTTAAAAGCATTTCAAACATATGCTTATTACATTGATAACATGCCCAGCCTTCAAATCTCATATTTTATTAAATTCCATCAGTCTGGCAATACCCATTAAGAAAATGTGATAATTTCCCCTATTGCTCTCTAGGATAGCATTAGAAGATGTACAGAACTACCACTAACTAGAGTATTACATATGAATTTCAGAGCCTTCAATAAATGGAACATTTTTATTTTGAAGAATGCTGGCACTGGAATGGGTCTGAGAAATTACCTAATAATGACTTCTCAGAGGAACTATCAAATAACCTTTCTAAAGAGCCACTTTCCTTAGTACATTTAAAAGACACTTCATTTTATGAAAGCTCAATTTCTATGTAACTTTTCTATTGCATCAGTCACTTTTAAAAAAACCTACACTTTTTACCCACACATTTCACCAAAATTACTTATACTTATCACTTGAAGGAATTTAATTATAAAAGACATTGACTGGTTTATATGGCTTAAACATTAAAGGGATATGACAAAGTGCAACAGAAGAGTGAAGAGGGTCTAAAAAATAGATTTTTCATTAATTAGCTATGTTATCATTTGATGAAATTATTTCAGTGAAAAATAAGATTACAAACCCAGGTATCCACAAGAGGCAAATTCCTCTCTTCCCTTATACACTAGCCATCACTTAATAATCTATGATATATTAAAGTATTTCGTATGTTTGCATTAATACACATCATGTGCTGGATATAGAATATATAGAGCCACTAAAATAGTTGGGAAAAAGGTAAATGTTTATACTGATGACATACTTTAAAACATTTAGTATTTTTAAAATGTTAGAACTAAGAAAATAAAGTTTTTATCACCTGGACAATTCACCTATTATAACCCCTATCTGCCACCTTGACCCAAGAAAGGCAGATAAAATGGTATTTATGTTTTCTTTCTTTCTTTCTTTTTCTTTCTTTCTTTTTTTTTTTTTGGTGTTATTTCCTTTTATCTTCAAAGAAAGTTCCTTATGTTTAAATAGAAGAAAATTGTGACTTGGTGATTACATGGTTCTTGAGCACATTATTGATCTTTTGTTGAAAAGCAGAAAAGTTAAAGAATTTAATTCATTGACAAAACATTAGTTTCTTACCTATTTAAATAAAGGTTAAGTCTTGCCTTCTTGAGTATTCTCTTTCCATAGATCTCAATCATATCATTCAGTTGGGCTTTCTTCTCCCCGAGACAGGTCAACCAGCTCAAACACATTATACGGCTACAACAAAAGTACACCTTTCTGTTCAAGTTTCAATATTTTTTTTTTATCTTTCTATAGGGAAAAAAGTCAACTTCAAATACACTGAAGAAATTGAGGTCATATACTTCTCTCACTTGATAAGTCCTCTTTTTCCCAAACTGCCCATTCATTTTAAATATTTAAAACCTCAAGAACTAATTTCACGCAATCAAACTAAAATAAGGGCAGCCATCTCAGGCCCCATGCCAACCAATTTGGGAGAAGATTACAATATAACGTCAGAAAAAGCCAGGACAGGGGAACACTTTAATGTGTCAATAGTCACAAGAATTTATAAGATGTAGAGCCATTTACATGGCTGGCTGTCCTCACCACTAGGCTGTCTGAACAGGGGAAATTAACATATAAGTAATGCAAGAAAAGGACAAAAAAGTAACATCATTTTTTAGATGTGACATGACGTGGAAAGGGGAATGCTGTTTGCCTCGGAGCCCATGCCATTCAGATACTATTGGACTGATGTTTTCAAGTTACAGTTTCCTCAACTTTTCAATGGGATCCATAATGGGGGCATCACAGGATTATGTGACAAAAAACAAGCCATGATTTCATAGTACTGAGCAAAGCATAGAAAAGAGCAAGCCTTCCAAAATAGTAGGTAAAGCTAGCAGTACATGAAATGGTGATGTTAACAGGAATGTCGGTGACGCCAGCACAGGGATTATCTGTTATTGTCATGGCAGTTGTAGCAGTCGTGGAGGCTACAGGCACAGCAGCAAAAACAGCCATGGTGGGAGTATGTGCAGCAGTAATTATATGGAAGGACTTTATCCCATCACGCTTTCTATCAGGGGTCAGCAAACTGCAGCCCGCCCGCTGGTTTTGTATGACCTGAGAGCTAAGAATATTATTTGTGCATTTTAATGGTTACATTTTAAATAAGCACCTGCGTAATATCCCAAGCTTTGCTACTAGACCAACAAAGCCTAAACTATTTACTGACTGATATTTTAGAGGAAAAGTTTGCTAATCCCTGCCCTATGTTCTTCATTACTGCAAGACACTGTGGGCGTTTCTTGTCTCTTGTCCAAATGCTTCTCCTATCTCCTAATCAAATACCCTTTCAAATACTTATAATCTAGGCAAAATCCCCTAAAATTCTCCCAAATCCCCTAAATGTCTTTTTGTTATTTTCTCCCTTTCTAAAGATAGTTCTACCACATAGTTGGCAACTTTAAGACTAAAAATCTTCCCTGTTCATGACACTTCTGGACTATTCTTTTCCCAGAAAATTCCAAGTTTCCCTGAAGTTTACACTGTCAAATTAGGTATATTACTTAAAGTCCCTAACTATGATACATTAACAAATAATCCAGTGTCTCACTGGCTTAACATGACAAAGGTTTTTTTTCTCATTCAGCTAACTTGGTTATCTCTGGTCAGTGGATATCTCACGTCACCTTCATTTTGAGACCACCTGGATTAGAACCTGCAACTTGTCCTTTATCATGATAGAGACATACAGAATCATATATTTGCTCCTGAAGATGGCCTTTTCAGCAGTGGCATTTCATGCTCATATTAATTGACCAGGCATGACTTCTTAGGAGCATTTCTACCAAATGACTTGAAAAAGGAGAATAGGAAATATTTCTGAACTTCACTAATCACTCCTACACTCCACCACCTACTATCTGTCCTTACTGTGCATTCATCGGTAGATCTTGGGGTCATTGTCCCTAATTTGTTGTAATTTTCTCATACAGCTCATCTCTCTCTCCTCCACAATTTTTGTTCCGATATTTAGTGATGTTAATTTTCACATAATCATATCTGCCATTAAGTCAGTTAACTTTGTCATGATTCTACCTCAGTTACCTAACACCATAGGTTATAACTTAGGCCTTGAAATTACTATAACTGTGAGCACTCCATGACCTCAAGTGCACCATTCTTCTATTAACACCTTTCATCTTCCCATCTAATTCCTTCTTATCTCCCAACCCTAACATTCTCCCTACCACTGGGGCCTCTAATTCCCTGACCCTACAATGAATCACTGTCCATCTCCCACCACCTTTGCCTTGATTCATCCCTCTCTTGTTCTGATGCTTTATGGTCCATCCTTATATCCACCCCCTTGTGTCTTATGCCAGCTCTTTTGCGTCTCCTACCCATTCACTCAGTAAAATGCAACTCAGATTAAATGCTCATCTCTGCCCACCCAATATCTGGACCCAAAAAGTCAAGTGATCTTAGAAAACACACACAACCTTGCTGAATAATATTACTTTAAATTCATGATTATAAATTTCAAGGGGATTCTTAGAACTTTTTGAAGATACAAGAATATTCCTCTTGACAACATACTTTGCCATTCTCCCCTATGTATGTCCTTGCTATTCAATGTGCTGTCCAAGGGCCAGATGCAGCGGCATTACTTTAAGCTTGTTATAAAAGCAGAATCACAAACTCACCCAGACTCAAAGTTTTAGAATCTGCATTTTAACAAGAGACCCCAGTGATTCTTATGTACATTAAAATAGTCTCCTTTGATCACTTCTTTTTACCTGCTGAACTTCTAATGTTAGAATGTTAGAACTGTTCTCTATCTACACTTAACACCTTAGTTTATGAAATGTCAGGGTGATATAAATGAAGTTATACACTTGGACACTGCACATCTACAAAGTATTTAAAGGGATGTGACTGGATATCATATAACCCTGACATCCAGTTCTCTTCTACTGTGTGCAGATTAAACATATTCAATGTAGAATTCCTCACTCCTTATCTATTCCTCTCTTTCCACTAATCTGCTCCTCTGGAGCATTCGTTACCTCAGTGAAGACATGTCCATTTTTTCATATTTGTCAAACCATAATTTTTGCATGATCCTGATTCCTCTCTCTTTACATCCCATCCATCAAAATATCCAACTGGCTTTATATTCACGTATATTCAAAATCTCACCATCCCTCTTTCTTTCCATTGCTACCATCCTGGATAAAACTATCATTATCCATTAAATGAATTATATTGAAAAACTCCTTCTTTCACCTTGACCTCTTGAAAGCCTATTTATTCACACTATAGTTAAAGTAATAATCCCTTTGAAACCAGTCAGATCATCTCCTCTCAATATTTTCCAATAGTTTCCTTTTTCTCTCCCCATGGATGACAAGGTCCTGTGAATTCTGGTGTCACCTTCATGTTCCGACGTCTTTTGTTGGTCTGTTTGTTTTCCCCTACCATTATTTCCCTTGCTCAACTCTATCCAGTCGCTCTGGCACTTTTGTACACCTTGAACAAACCTCCCCACTCTCAACCTAAGGACCTCCACACTTGCTCTTCTCTGTGATTGAAATGCTCCCCTCCTAGACAGCTATACAGTCAGCTTCCCTGTTCCCAAGTCTCTACTAGGGGCCTTCCCCCACCACAAAAATGATCCTTTCCCCATGACTCCTCTGCTACTGATGGTTTAACTTACAATTTTTCAGCTTTGCAGTGATGCTGGAGCCATACACATTCCCTCGAAATTATAATTCAGATTCTGACCTTGGATCTTTCCCCAGACTAGGGATATGTAATATGATCTTTTTTTTTTTTCAAAAAGAGCACAGCTCCTGGTCCACCCCTAGGGCAAAAACCCATACTCCACAGTGTACTGTGTGGCCAGATGATTTGCCCAAGGGAGGGATAATGCAAATGTTCTGTGCACATTTAAAGTAGGCTCAGTAGGTTAAGTGTATTAAATGACTTTCTCTTTATGATACATCTATTTTCAACTTACAATAGGTTTACTGGAACATAACCCTATCATAAATCCAGGAGCCTCTGTCTGTAATAATACATTCTAAATTTTTGCTTATACTACTTATCACTACCTGAGGTAATTTTTCTGTACCTGTGTGAGCATATGCATGTGTGTTATTGTGCTTAGCACATAGGAGGTGCTCAATAAATGTAAGTTTTATAAAATAATAAATAAGTAAATTATTAGAGCTAGGCATGAGATTTCTGGGGACATTTCAATGAAACTTTTAAAAATAAAACCCTATATGACTTTATTTCTAATTTTAAATATAACCTTTTTTATAAATATTCAAAAATACAGATAGGACATAACTTTAGGAACATGATTCTAAGCCCATTGCTAAGAGAATGTGATTATCAGCATTTTTGTGTTTTTATTCTCCTCTATTTTACTATAAATATATTTGTTAGTGTAAACATGAAATTGTTATTTTTACATGCACAGTTATTCCTCTACAATCTTGGAGGATTGGTTACAGCACCCCCTCAGATACCAAAATCTGCAGATGTTCAAGGTCTGCAGTTGGCCCTGTGAAGCCCTTGGATATAAAAAGTTAGCCTTCCATATCTGTAGGTTGTGCACCACTTGAATATTATATTTTCAATCCATAGTTGGTTGAATCCATAGACGGGGAACCCACGGACACAGGAGAATTGTCTGTATAATATTCTAGCCTGCCTTTCCACCTCACATTACATCACAAGAATTTTATATGAAATGTTTAAATAGTCACATAATGAATGATTCTCCTCCCAAGCACCATCTTTTATTTAGTAATTCTCTTCTGTCAGAGCTATTCAAGATAGCTATTGATATAAATAGCTATAGTATTTAGCTATTTCTAAATTTTCATCATTTTAAAAAATAGCACCTCCTTGTACATAAATCATTCCTCATACTGTTTATTTTTTTACAACAAATTACAATAAGCTGAATTACTAAGTCAAAGAGAATATTTAAAATACTCGATAAAAATAATCAAACTAACCTTCATAAAATTTGTAGTAAAGCAGAATAGGAGAATTTAGATGTCATCACACCCTTGATAGTCCAAAATTCTTCATCATTAAAAAATTGCCAATAATACAGGCAAAATGAGACCTCATTATTGTTTAAATGATAATGTTTTTATTAGTAATCAGGTTGATTAGTTTTTTACATATTTTGAGACCAATTCTTCACATTCATGCTCTGCTCATACTCCTGATGCTCAGGTAAAGTATTGTTATCAGTCATGAAAGCACGAATCCTGCTTCTGCAGTAAGGAAAAAATTACTTCAAGTTTACTCATTAGAACTGGCCTCCTGCTAAGCAACCCTTCATCATTCTTTTTCTAACAGTGACATGACCCAGTGCTGTCTTGCAATTGATCCAGCCAACATCTAATTAATGGGGTGTGTATTGATGGTAAATAAACCGCACAGTAATTTATAATGACTTTATTTCAGGAATTATTTACCTATGGGAAATGAGATTTCTTCTCTGTAAATTCAAACGGTGTCTCAGTCAAAATCTTTACATCAACCCAACTGGATTTAGCACAAGGATTTTATTTTATGTCTCCGATTTCCCAAGACAACAGACCAAAAGCGTGATTTATATACACTGATATACATTATGTTACAATGTGATTTGCAGGCCACTGCTAAATCCTTCTTAACCAAAATAATTTATTTGACTTGCTTTCAACACTATCTTAAATTTTACATTATAGGGACTCTTTGGCTAATGAATTTTAGTGCTTTCTGGTGTGTATCTTGTACCAGGAACCAGAATTAACACATGAGTCTCTATGAATTCACTCTCAACCTGGGTCATTTTAATTAGTCTCTGGTGAAAACTTAGCACTGAAAAAAAAATATACATAGGATTTAGGGAAGGATATTTCATAATATAAAGCATTATTCTAGAAATAGTGTTAGTGAGATTCCAAAGTTGGGAATGAGAAGTTGGAAGTACTCCCTGAAGCTAATATAATGCATTGGAAAATAAATTGGCAGTGCCTTCCTACACAGCTAAATTAAGACATATTCTGAGGCTCCACGTCCATAGCTCAGTGAGTACGGCACTGGCCACATACACCAAGGCTGGCAGGTTTTCATTTCTTGATTTTATTAAATCTGGTCTACTCTCAGAATGTCTTTTTTAGCAGGCCCAGCCCGGGCCTGCTAAACAACAATGACAACTGCAACAAAAAAATAGCCAGACATTATGGCGGGCACCTGTAGTCCCAGCTACTTGGGAGGCTGAGGCAAGAGAATCACTTGAGCCCAAGAGTTTGAGGTTGCTGTGAGCTGTGACACCACAGCACTCTATGGAGGGTCATGGTGAGACTCTGTCTCAAAAAAAAAAAAAAAAAAAAAAAAGACATTCTGGGAGTAGACCAGATTTAGTGGAAAATAATATAGTCAAGAAATGAAAACTTCTAGCATGAGCAGAGGAGGGAGGAGATGACATTACAGGTTCTCTGCATTTGACTACACAAAGTTAGTACTTCTCAAACATAAACTTATATAAGAACATCCTGGAGAGTTTATTAAAACACAGATTGCTGGACCCCAACAATAGTGTCTGACTAGGTAGGGTGAAGGTTGAGTCCATGCAAGGGATGCTGATTCTGCTGGTCAGGAGCCTCACTTTAAGATCTAGAATGTTAGATGCCATTGCCTTCCTATTGAAGGTTAAAGAATCATAGAGTTGAAGATTTTATTACCTTGAACCCTCTGCTGAAGATTGAACACATTCAACATGTTCTTGGGCCTATCATTTAGAAAGTCTCATACGATACATATAATTCTGATACAGCACAGGGAGCTCTTAGAGAAACTTGTAACAGAAAGTCTTAGACTAGGGTTGCTAGATTTAGCAAAAGGAAAAATATATAATTGTAAATCCAATAAAATGTTGTTCTTTAATTTACATATGTCCCAGGTAATATTTTTCTGAAATTTAAATTTAACCAGGCGTTCTGTATTTTTCCTGGTAACATTATCTCTAACCAAGCAGTGTGGGAAAGCTTCTGGAAAAGTAGAGGGCAATTATTCCATGACCTAATCCAGAATTATAGAAAATACAAACAAAGATTTCAGAAACACATTAGGACTGAATATGAGTATTCTAAATCCATTTTCCCAAAAATAGATGGTGCTCAGTTCTGTTAAGCATGCTGTAGAAATAATATGGCAATAAAAGGGAGCATTGCAAAACTGAGTGGGAATAAATGAACAAAAAGGAAAGTTGAAGTGAATCGGACTAACTCTGTGCCACACACTCTGTCCCCACGACCGTGTTCTGTAATAGATTTAAGGGACCCAAGCAGCAGAACAGTGGAACGCTGGGCTGAAAACATTCCCTATGGGAGACTGCATTAGCCCATATCTGGTAAGGAAAATGCTAGGTACTTTTAAAAATCAAATTCAATATTTGAAAGATCTGGAGAAGTGCAAGGGGAAGATGGCTACTACCCCCTATGGGACTAAAGAAGCAGAAGTGTTACAGCCCTGAGCTGGCCATCACCGTCCCTTAGAAAACGCTGTCATTGGACAAGAGCTCCTTCATCTGGAACCGAGGCACACGACCTATCTGTGGCATTGCTACTGTCCCCACTGTTTCTGCCCATGATGCCACTGCCACTTTGCACAGCACTGCCAGAAGCTAGAAAAATTACTTGTCCTTGTCTCCTTTGCCTAATCTCCCTTCATTACTTCCCACTGGCTGAACATGACAGGAAGCCAACTGGCAAGAGAATTTGGAGGAAACATCGTCTATAGACTTCCAGCCCTGCTATTCAAGGGAAAAATAAAAAGAAACATTAAAAGGACAGCTATAAAGCTGAGAGAATGTAGACACCATTTGGCAGAGCGCATTCCTGACAACTCATTTGCATACCCCTCATTCTGCTCATATTTAAACTTCCAAACCATAACTTTAATGACGACTGGTTTCCACACAACAAAAGATATTTATCTTTCATCCCGTAGACTTATCTTTTCTCTCCCAAAAGGGCACATACCAAATTAAATTTCTGACTAAATAATACTGTCTCCACTTCCAGTGTAGGTATTTAAGCCCGTCTAGATACTCTGTTATCTAAACGGAGTTGTACCTCCTATTATGGGGCACAGTAAAAAAAAATGGAGATATGAATAAATGAATAATACCTAAAACACGTGCCTAACAAGCAAATAGGAAAACATGAGTAGTCACTATAGTTCTCATTTCTGTAGTTATTCCTGAAAACATAATTGATATTTTTATCCTCTAAGGTCTGGACCAATTCCACATTCCTATTGCCCCTGAAAACACTTCAGCTGGTTGGTGTTCTTCACCTGGTGTATTAAACTAAATGTTTCTTGTTGGTCCTACTTTCATTGGATTTTGTCATCTTCCACTGCCATTTGCTGTTATACGTGGACATGTAAGAGATAACCCAGAGACTCCCCTGAGTTTCTTAATCTCCCCTGTCTCTGTTAGGCAGAGGCATCTATTTCAACTTGATAAAAAAAAATAAATAAATAAACCCCAGTCTGTATAATGACTCTATTATTTGCCTCTTGGTTCAATGACCTGAGAACTCAAAATAACCAGGTAGTAGCCCCAGTTTCAATGTCATTGAAAACAATATTGTGATCCTTAGAAGTTATTTTTCTTAAACTCCAAAACTCCTAAACCAGAAAACCCAAAATTATAGGCATGGGAAGCAAACATCTGGGGACATGTTTTTAAAGGCATTGGTGATGGAAGTCATCCACTGCCACGCTTGATTCTTAGACTTGAGGAACAGCAAGATACATTCACGAAGTGTTCAAAGCATACTTCACACCCTCCGGGAAAACAATCCAATCTGACAAGGTCTTGTCTCCCAACTGGTATCAAGTGAATCATTAAAAGCATTCCATCATTCTAAAGGGCCAACTGATTTAGATGAATATGTCTGATGCTGTAGCCCGACTTCCACATGGCATGACTGCTGCATCATCTGAACTACTCCCTCATGCAATTTATTTTTGTGTTGAAGATCTAACTGAGCCCAGTGTTGCTTCATGCTAAAATTCCTGCTACCACCATTTTCCACTAAATTTTCATCAGTGATACACTTTCTTTTTTTCTTCTCCTACTTTCCAGTCTCTAGTACTTTCCCATTAGCAGTGCTTCACAGAAATTTGTCTGGATAAAAAGATTCTGAAATGTAATAAGCAGTCTTATTATTGATAGAGAAGAATTCAGAGAAGGACAAGTGTGGAGCTGAAAGATCATGAATGCCGTCCGACACACTGAGTCCTCAAAGAACATTAGCAGGGAAAAATCACAGAGTCATCACAACTCGCTCCTTTTCCCAATCATAAAATTACTCTGAACCATTTGAACTAATTCATTCTCAATCTAAAGCTACATCTCTCCCCAAGGAGAAAATAATTTCTAATTTCTGGTTCGGTGGGCAAAGTAGAATCTTTACAGGATACAAAAAAAAAAAAAAAACAAACAAACAAACAAAAAAAACCTATAAATATTAATGTAAAAATTACTGAGCTTTTAATATGGTCCAGGTATTTTTTTCCTAATCATATCATTGAATTCTCAAACAATCTTATGAATAAGCACTATTATGGCCCTAATCTCAAATAAATAAATAAAAAAACTGAGGCATAAAAAGGTTAATTTCTCAACATTCTCCAGTCAGCAAATGCCACAAAAGAAGTACAAAGCCAGCTCTTTTGGCTTTGTAGTCCATGTTCTTAATCCTACTATTAGCCTGAATTTCTAAACCTAATCTCACTTGCACATCCAATGCTTCTTAGAACATAGTTGACATATCTTTGAAGCAGTGACCTAAGAGTGAATGTTGCTTAACTGTTCATTGGGTTTTAACATCAACATACTCAAATGAGTAAATTAATTACATTTACATATAGTAGACACATGACACCCACAATATCAGCTTGATTTCCTGCTTTGTGAACATGGGCATAAAAAATAAGATACCATCAAAGGAACAGCACAGTGTCTGGCACATAATAACAAATAATAAATACATATCATATGAATGGAGCAATCATTTCTCTCTACAGACATATACTATGTACCCACCATGTTTGATATGGAACAAACTCATTATTTTCTACATGGTGTTCAAGAAATTTCTTTAAATGTGATATTAGGTTTCCATAAATTATCTTAAGTTCATCTTTCATTTTGTCCCAAATGTGGGAGAGCAACCTCAGTCTAATGTTTATATTTTAGAAAAGAGAATGGCAAAAACTTACCCAACTCTTTTAAGAAAACTAGACAAGGTTATTGAACTACAAAGCCAGAAAGATATTATATTGACATTTACTGAAGTTAGATACCATGGAATTAATATATTAGGGAGCCCTAAGTAAGGGTTTGACTCCTGGTGCTCTCGCTAAAGTCTTGAGCACACTTTAATTATCTCTGAGTTATGAATAATGTTGAAGACAATTAGAGTAAGGTTATAGTTTCAAGGGTGGATACATAAAAAGGAGCCTCTGATTCTCACAGCAAACACCTAGAGAGCCTTTAGACATGAGAATTCCTGATCCTAGCCCTATATATAATCACAAGTCCTGAGACTCCTTGTCCTTAGCTAATGGAAATTGAAATTATAATGTGGACAGTATTATCCCATCATGATAAAAACAGTTAATGAATGCCCCAATTGTCCTTTATCCCAATAATGTGTTTGAACCACAAAAAAAGATAAAAGAGTTACCTGATGAAATCAGTAAGATGGAAACAATGTCCCAAAGTGTCCTTTCTCCGAGTTATATTTTTCCTGCTTGTCATTCTTCTTTTCCACAGCTTTATTCATTTACACCCATGCAAGCCTACTTTATTTTTGTCACTAGAGAGAAGTTACTGAATATACTACCTTAACTATGACTTGGGTCCATTTCTCTACCACCCCCCATCAAATGCCTTCATGACTGCTCCACCCTTCCCCAGCCCCATCCCTAACTTAGACAGCTGTTTCCTATGGAATTCCCTTAAAAAATGACCTTTAATGTGAAACCAAATTTCTAATTCACTATTATCTTTCTTGTCCTTCTAATACGAAAGGGTCAGCTTGAGAGAATGTTTGGTCTTCTTCAGAAAACTGTAATTTTTAGGCCAGTTCTCCAGGTGCTGATCTTCATATGTCCTGTTCCCTAATGTGCACACTTGAGTGTGATTTAAAAAAAAAAAAAAAAACTTAAGGCACACCTCTCATACTAACTACCAGCTGCAGCTCCACTGCAGGCATCTCCTTCCTGTGACAGGCAAGAACCTTATGCTAAGTAGATAATCACAACAATTAACTGAAAAGGTTATAATTTCATCCTGTTTGGTACAGTTGGCCTGTCAAAAATAATTAGATTAAAATAGAGACCAAGGCTCCCTCTGCAAAGTTGAAGGAAACTAAAAGAAGAAGAATGAAAAAGAAGACAGTTAAGAACTTTTAACTTGGCTAAATTAAATGTTCTGAAATTTTATTGCTAGATGAAATTTAAGAGAAAGGTTTAGTACAAGAGTTCTTTGAACTTCCTTGGAGGTGTTTAGAGTCTGTTTTAATGTTTCTCAATATAAATATTTTTTAAAAAGTATAAGGCAGAATTGCAAGGCATAATCTCTTAACATTCATAAGGGAGTGAGAAAAAATATAGAAATAGCTCCGTTGATAGTTCTGACTTCTACCGTCAGTGTTGCTTGCCCTCATCCTTGGCATTTTAATTGATCCAGGGCTAGGCGTTTGCGTTCTGGCATCTTGTCTTCACAATCAGCCTAATTAGCTGTGGGATTTGGAGCAACTCATTTACATCTTTCGTTACCACTTTCATGCTAATAAAATTAAAAGTTCAAACCAATGTGGCAAAATCTGACCCAGATTTAACATTCTTTACCTCTGCTAACATTTTCTCTCCCTAAGATGAATAGACTTCAGTGATAGAAGTTTGATTTCTCCACATTATTACTGCCACTAGGGAAATTTTCTATTTGATGTCAGTCCTTTTTTTTTCTTTGTTAAATCATAACTGTGTACATTAATGCATTTATGGGGTACAGTGTACTGATTTGGTATACATTATGGAATGCTTACATCGAACTGATTAACATAACAATCACCTCACTTATTTGATGCAATCTATTCTTAATAATTCTGAAATGTACCATTATATTATGCACATTAGGTGTGGTCCCACCAAATACACTCCCTCCTCCCGACCTCCCCCTTCCCCTCTCCTCTCCCTCCTTTTCCCTCCTTCTTTCTGGACTATAGTTATGTTTTACCATTCATATGAATGTGTAGATGATTTTGGTTTCATAGTAGTATTGAGTACATTGGATATTTTTTCTTCCATTCTTGAGATATTTTACAAAGAAGAATATGTTCCAGCTCCATGTCAGCTCTTTTATTTCCTACTATTCCCCTGTGAGTCTTGCTATTACAGATTGGACATCGATGATCATCATCTTCAAATGCTTGCCCTCAAAAATCTTCCAGTCTAGCTGGTGAAGCAGAATTTAAACTCATGACACAATTAAAGAAACAAAATACAATAGACTCAAAGAACAAAATCTGGGTAGTCCTGGAAATAAAAACAATCACTGTGGCTTATATCATATACTGCTTGGAAATTTAATGGAATATTTTTTCATACCCTAAAACAAACTTTATTTATTGTATTCATATAAAATTAGAACTTTCTATAGTGTGAAAGATCATAAGAATACAGGGTGAACACCATACACACAGACTGTCCCAACAGTTCCTCTTTTCACAAATAACTCTTTTCATGTGTTATATTTTATACTATCGTAATTACATTCTGTTTTTCTGGAAATGAGCTGAGGATGTACTCTCTGCTTTTGAATTTACTTCTCTTCAAAAATTTTCCAGTTAAATATTTTAGTTTTTTAACCAAATTACTGACATAAGCGTAATTTTCCTATTTTCCATTTCTAAATCCATTTGTGCATTGGACCTGCTTTTGATAACATATTATTCATGCTTGCTACCAAAGTAAGTTTTGCTTAATGCTGTTATACTCTACAGCATATTGAATCACTCTGTGCAAAGCATTGTTCATTCAATGTGCCCTCTCCAGTAAGTGGGAACTCCATGGGCACAAAGATTCTACCATATTTATCTTTAAACTCCAGCTTCTGTACAGTGCTTACCATATGGTAAATACTATATTAATAGCAGACATTACTGGTTTCCTATTTCATAACCACCCCTCCCCACTCTATTTCCAAAGGAGATGAGATTTCATTGAAGCCACACATTCCATATAGCCATGTGCTTCAGAGGGTGGGAGGGAGCCTTTATGCCAGCTCCAGCAGGTGGATTACACGCTAAAGGGAGCAATGGTCTCGTTCTTCTCAGTGATTGAGGTCAAGGGGTGATTGGAAAGGAAAATTAATTTCATGAAATATAAATCCTTGTTATATGGTGTTTCTAAGGTTGGATCCACGTAATGACATCACTAAGGATCCAGGTTCTTTTATGTGTTTTCTCTGCTACTCTTAGCAGATTGACTTTACCCCCAGACACTATCTGCTGCATTTTGTAAGATAGCAGCTCCTAGTTCCGAGATATCACCTACAAATAAGAAAATGTAGAACAGGATTTTTTTAGTTGTAATTTTCTTTTTATTATAATTTTTAAAAACAGATATTTTTATTTTTAAAAACTAGAGTACATTTTTTTCCAGATAAATATGTACTTTCCTAAGTACATGTGATTAGGTTACATTCTTTATGTTTCTTAGGTAAAGTTCAAGTGGTAGTTGAGCCCTTCAGCATGGGGTGTGCTGTATACCCTTAAATTGTGTACCTTGGATGAGAGCTTATCAATCACCCTCTCTCCTCCCCTTTCCTCTTTTCTTCCTCCCCTCTTCCTCCTATTCGAATTTAATCATATTTTTCTCTCATATGAGCATGTAGTTGTTTATCTATTAGTTTCATTTTAGTATTGAGTACATTGGATTCTTGCTTTTCCATTCTGTGATACTTTACTAAGAAGAATGTGTTTCAACTCCATCCAGGACAATACAAACTATGTAAAGACTCCATCTTTTTATGGCCAAATAGTATTCCATGTATTGAGAATCCTAAAGAGCTAAAAGTAAACCTTTAATTTGATCCCACAATCTCATTCCTAAGAAATTCTAGAAAATCCCCTGTGGACGGGCCTACATTGTTTTTCACCCTACCTTCTTCCCCTGCTACCCTTATTTACCCTTCACCTTTGGGCCCTGTATCCCAAAAAAAAAGGTTAGAGGCAGTTAAATCAGGTCGAGGTTCAATATCACTGGCTCATTAACCAAGAATCTAACTATTATTCTTCACTGCCCTCCATAGCACCAATGACGGGTAAGATTCCCAAAGCGGGGACAACCTAAGACAGGATATGGAGAGGCTGCATGGTGGATTACATTCATA
>CAUYPK010116166.1:0-19535 GCA_963574355.1 Loris lydekkerianus | reverse complement strand
GTTTGGTGAATTCCTCTTTAAACCTTATGCTTACAATAGCAAAGTATCTCAAGAATGGAAGAAAAAGTATCCAATGTACTCAGCCCTACTATGAAACTAATTTATGGCTTTCATATGAAAGCTATAACCCAGTTATAACCTAAGAATATGGGGAAGGGGGAGAGGGAGGGAAAGGAGGGGGGAGGATGGACAGAGGGAGGGTGATTGGTGGGACCACACCTATGGTGCATCTTACAAGGGTACATGTGAAACTTACTAAATGTAGAATATAAATGTCTTAACACAATAACTAAGAAAATGCCAGGAAGGCTATGTTAACTAGTTTGATGAAAATATTTCAAATTGTATATAAAACCAGTGCGTGGTGACCCATGATTGCATTAATGTACACAGCTATGATTTAATAAAAAAAAAAAAGAAAAAAGAAAAAAAAAACCTTTTGCTTACAATTCTAACTTCTACCACTAGGTGGCGGTTAGGATGACACAAACTTCCCTATCAAACCACGGGTAATTTAATCTCTAAGACTATACTTTTAATTAAAATACACCATAAATTAAAACAATATACATATATAGACACATATTTTAAAACTTACATTGGCATAGATTTAAAGGTATTATAGTACCCAGAGTTGGCCAGAGTTTGGAGGAACATGCAATATGCATTCACTGTTGGTGGGAATGTAAATTAGCACAGCTTCCTGGAGGGCAATTTGGCAACAGACATCAAACCCTGAAACATGTGCAAAGCCTCTGGTGCAGCAATACAACTTCTAGATATTTATTTTAAGGAGATAATCATGGAAATAAGCCTACACTTCTTCCCAGGATGCTGACTATAAGGGTGAAAAATTGTCAATATAAATAATATATCTTGGAGACTAGTTAGATAAATTATATATCTGATCAAATTCTATGTAGTTATTACATTCTACGAGAGTTTTTAACAATGTGGAAAAGTCTCACGATACAGTAAGTGAAAAAATAGGCAATAAAAAGTATGTCTAATGTAATCCCATGTTTATAACAATAAGTATGTAACAAATTTGTATATAAGAATGCTAGGAGAACAGTGACCAAAATGTGGAGAAGTCTTGTCTGTGGGTGGTAGCATTATGGATTTCTTCTTCTTTGTGCTTTTCTCTATTATCTGAATGTTTTACCATAAACATGCTTTTGTTGTCATGAGAAGAGTTCTATTAAGGAATGCTTGGGAGTAGAGAGGACTGGCCAGCCGGTGCACAAAGGGGCATGGACAAGGTGACTGTCACCCAATTCCTTCTTAGAAAGCTCCCAGCTCTGTGCCTGATGGACACCACCACCCCCTGCCCCAGCCCACACAGAGCCCTTCCCAGGCTCAGACCGAGGGGGCTGAACATCCCACGTACTCTGAACGTTTAATGAATTCCCTATAGTCCTATAACACCCTTCAAGAGCAACCCAGGTTTGCCCTTACTTGATGTATCACAGGTGCTCTCAACCAGGGGACTGTTCTGAAGCTGCACAGTGGGCGAGTGACAAAGGTGAAAATCAGCTCTAGCTATGTAATGCAACATTTAGTTTGTCACCCACAGTGCCACCATCCCTACCCCCTGCCCTGTCGTGGGAGGGAGAAGGTGGCGGAGAACAAGCCCTTTACCTGGAGGAGTGACTCCAGGGTCACCAAGGACACAGCAATGGAGGAAGAGGGGAGAAAGGTTCTCCCCCAGTTACCACCCACTCCCCTCTGGACCAGGAAAAATACAGAAAGGAGTAACCTGAGGGTAAATATTAACAATGAGGCCATGCCAGGAGTGGTTCTGTTAGAAAGTCCCAGTCCTTCTGAGCTCCTAAGACCAGGAGTCCTGAGGCTGAACTATTCCAATGAGCTGGTGGCTCCCCCAGGATGTTGATGTCCAGAGCCTGGGGCTGCCCTGTTTAGGAATTGGGACCCCGTGTCCTGGCTCATCAGGACATGGAGCTGGGGACACTGTAGGGGCCCTGACCCAGGATGCTCCTGGGGAAGAAGGTGGCCATGGCTGCATTTCATGCTTCATTTCTATGTCTCACAGGGCTGCTGTTTCCCATGCCGCCATTGCTGGGGGAGCTGCACAAGATGTGTGTCCCCCAAGTCCTGAAGGGCTGGGCTCAGGCACGTTTTGTGCTTTCCGTGCAGCTGTCGCTTCCTCAGCCTCCTTTAATCCTAATTCTGAAGCTGTGGGAGAGGCCTTCATCACCCCATTCACAGAGCGGGAAAGTGAAGCTCCGAGAGGGTGAATGCCTTCCCTGGGGCCACCCAGCCAGGAGGCAGCCTCAGGGCTGCACTCCTCTCCTCAGCCTCCCAGAGGGCGCCTCCTGCAGGTCTGCGGCCCACCCCCTCCACCTCAGCCTCCCTGACCCTGGGCAGACCTGGTCATTGAAAGGCTCCTAAACCCGCCAGCATTGCCCTCCCTGCAGTGTCCTGCCCTGCAGGAGTGGAACGAACCCGCCCCCTCACCCGCCAAACTCTCCTTCCTCCGGGCTCACCTTGCTCTTTCTGATGTCATCCCAGGATGACAGCACTGCCCTCAACCTCCCACAGGTCTCGCCAGTGGCACAGCCGCATCTTGTTTTGATGTGGATGTGGTGCTCGCGCGTCCCGGGCTGGGGACATCCACACCAGTGGATAAGCTAATTTTTGGTTAAATTGGCAAAGATCTGTGAAGGGATGACACCACAAAGGCCAGTCTGGAGCCAGCCAGTCTCCTGTTCCTGAGTGGTGACATGACATGGTAACTGGGATAGGAGCCCCTGCCCTGCCTGCCCGGCAGGCCCCCACAGCCACGGCTGACCCTCTGCTCACTGACCCCTGTCAGGAAGTGGCAGTGTTGGTCTTGGGGCTCTTTGCTCTGCCTCGAGGGCAGCCCTAGAGGCCTGGGCAGCCTTGTCTTCAGGGAGCTCATGCTAATCCTGCCACATAAAGGCCACAGCTCTGAAGACAGAAGAGGCAGGAGCACAGACAGAGTGGGGTCAAGGCTCAGGAAAAGAATATTGGCTTCAGAGGAAAGGACAGATAGAGCAAAATATAAATGACAAATTACCGGGTAGCCATCTCGTCCTGATTGCCCCTGTGGTAATTAATACGTTATTAATAATCAGACTTTCGGTAGAAAACCATATGGCAACACTTAGAACTCAATCAGGGCCCCGGATGCCCCCCGCACAGGGCTTTGGTGGGTCTGGGGGACACAGCCCCCTTTTCCTGCCTCAGAGGGACAAGCTGGTGGGGCTCCCAGGCACACACCCATGTCGTCCTCCCACTGTCACTGGGGCACAGACAAACACCACCTGGGGAAGTGGGTCTGCAGGGCGGAGTTACAGCCACAGGATCAGACCAAGAACTGAGATGTTCCTTAAATCAGGCCTGCACAGGGCCCTGGACAAGATCCTCATTCCCTCCCAGTTGTCACTGGGACGGGATGAACAGAGAAAGAAGCTGGAGCTAAGGGGACATTTCTTGCTACTGGATGTTTCTGGACCGCCTAGCAGGGACCCTGCTCAGGCTGAAGATTGAGAACGTCTATGTTTGTTTAATATCTTTAAAATACCTTTAATTTTTTCACAGGCAAGTTAAAAAAATATATACACTCAACAGCCCTCTGTGTTACATACTTTAGCAAGTTCACACAAGCTAGCCTCCCAGGGATTGCCAGGGATAGCTTGGCAGAGAAATGTTGCTGGGGCCAATAAATTGCACATTTCTGTTGGATTGCCTTTTGGCTCAGTGTGGGGCTACATGCACTAAGCAGCCCAGATTCCGGAAGGTACTGATCGGGAAATGAATCATGGTAAGTGGAAGTCAAAAATAAAATGGCTCATCTGAAAGGAATTCCTTGAGAAGGTTGATTTTGGCTCAGGTCAACTGTCAATGTGCTTCTTGAATGGATTCATTGGGATTTATTGGGCTCTGAAAAACTGCCAAGGTGAATCAAAGGCAGATGCTTCCTGTGCCCTGGGGAACGAGTGGGATTTCCAGGGCCACTTGAAATTTTCCTGCATTCAAAATTCTGCCTCTGGCCAGCCAAGGGAAGTTCAGGGGAGCTGCCCAGGGCTCCCCCTCACACCTTTCGAAAGCAAATGCATGGGAGTTTTCTCTCTGCTCCATTGCAAACCTCTCACCAGTCAGGTAAACTCAGGAGGTCTCAGCTGTCTAATCCATATTCTGGCAAAGAAGAAAAAGGGACCCTCGGGGTCCCAACTTATTCCTTACTCTAAAGTCCTTTCTGCCAAGGTACATGAGACAAAACCACTTAAAAATATCAATTGCCTCAGAGCATTTCAAAACCACAGCATGGTGCCTGCTTCTCTGCCCACCAAGCTGAGCCAAAGCTCTGGTGAGGCACAGGCAGCTCTCTTGGAAGGAAAATGGTCACAGAATGTTTCAGGGCAAGTCAGTCCTGTGGAAATCAGTGATTGATTCATCTACAAATTGAAAAAATATTAATAATATGGTCTCTGTCTAGGACTGATTTTTTTTTTAAGGACACACCCTCTAACCAAAAATTATTTTCATGAACTGCTACAGAGAAAATACCACATGTCTTATCTTTCAGGAGCAGAGAGTATAGTCCAGGACACTTACTGGAGGACCTGCAAAACACAAGCAGAGAAATCACGGTCAGCATTGAAGGGATAGTGGGTCACCTCACCTGTCTTCACCAGCTCTTGGCCACCTCTCCTCACAAGGCTTTGATGCCCTCACGGCTGTCTCCTGCTACAGCCTTGCAAATAAGTGTCAGCCCCAAAGCCAAGGGCAGAGAAGAAGGAGCTCCTTTGCCCTTGGAGGAGCCAGGTGTGGGTGGCAATGACAATTCCCACATGTATTGGCTTATGCACCCATTTTACCAGAGTGTGTGGTGTTCACCCATTTTGGGTTCTGGAAACTCAGATAAATATCAGACCTCATTTCTGCTTGAAGAACAAGTTCTGGTGCTCATCAGGGGTTGGTCCATTTCCAAAGAGGGAGAGGGACTTAGGGGAGCAAATATTTTGGGCAGAGGGAAGAATGCAAGTAAGGGCATGCAGACATGTGTGGCCGAGCAGATATGGGGGGTGCCCGAGGCCCAGTCTGGGGTTAGGTGTGCACAGGAAGTGGAAGGGAGAGTCTGGAGGCACCAATGGAGCTGCCACTGAGACTGTCCCACCAGATGAGGGTTTTCGGAAAACACTTACACGAAACCCACAGGGGCTTCACCTTGCAGTTTGCAAAGTATATTGCACACCCATTATTGCATTTGACCTTCCCAACAATCTTTTGTAAGAGGTATGATGAACATCTCCATTCAACAGCTGACAACACAGAGGTACAGAGAGAAGTGATTTGTCCATGGCCACATCATTGGAGTTCCCCCTGGGATGGGCTGTCCCAACTCTCCACTAGCCTAAGCCATGTCAACCAGTAACTGCTGTGGCTCATTTTGACCCCAAACCTCGCTCTGGAGGATGAGGTCAGCATTGAGAGGCAGCACTCAGCAGTCAGTCAGCCAGTGGGTATTTATGGATTGCCAGCTGGGACCTGGGGGCAGGTAAGGGAAACCAGTAATGAGTACAAGTGGCAAGATCCCTGACTCATGGAATGTCTGCTAAGCAGATAGATACAGAAGAAAACAATCACAGCAGGGGAAGAAGCACGGGACGCTCCAAGCACATTTTGAGGGACTTGACCTAGGCTGGGTTGACACAGGAAGAGAGGCCAGGCCAAGTCTGGCAGGGGAGAGAGAACTAAATGTCTGGGGAGGAATACTGGAGATGAAAAGCTCAGGACATGCCAAAATCAAGGGCTCTTGAGCAGCTAGCAAGAGCTAGCTGGGGCTGACACTTATTTGCAAGGCTCTGGCAAAAGGGAGGGCCAGCCAGGCCCGGGCCTTGTCTCACTTTATGGTCTGCAGGGCTTGCTTGGTCCTAAGGACATGGGAGTCAGTTTGTGGAAGGGCAAGAGAGGACTCAGAGAATGCACTGTCGGTGTCTCCATGCAGGTGGGGGTGTCCTGGGTGGGGGTGATGGTGTTTCCTGGGTGGGCATATGGGAGAGTCAGGAGAGGCTGCTCAGAGAGGAGAGACGGGGCTTGCTGACAATCTAATGGTGGGGTGAGGGACCTACGGGAAGGAGAGAGATGAGAAAGATTTTTGGCTTAAAACACTGATGTAATCATATCCAGGAATGGTGACAGGGAGGACAGTGGTTTCTCCACTACATTAGTCTAGGGCACAGAGCAGTGTGTTGGCAACTTGGAGACCCCACACAGCTGACTCCTCAATTTCAGCCAAGGACCTTGATATCTATTTTCCAAAGAAAACAAATGCCATCTGACAGACTTACCACCACCTTTCCAATGCTAGTCATGTGCACCTGTCCCTGTGCTCACACCCATCCTTCTTCTCCGTGTGATCCTCTGGTTAACTCAGAGGAATCAACCCACTTCCAATTAAGCCTGCCTGCCTGGACCTTCGCTGGAGCCCAGCCCTGCCCTCCATTCCCTCTGTGTCCATCATGGTGAAGCTCTCTCTTACGGGCTCCTTCCCAATAGCTCTGAAATGTGCTCTACGTGCTCTAATGACAAAGCCATCCCTTGGTCCCATACCCCCTTGTACTGCTCACCCTGTCTCTGCTCTCTCCCCCACAGCCAGAAAGAGGTGTCTCCTCTCCCGCCCGATCCCTCATCTCCCACAGTGCCTTTGTTTTGAGCACCACCCCTGTCGCTTCACCCAGACATCTCCCTCCAAGGTCTCCACGACCTGCCTCCAGGTAAGAAGCCCAACTTCTCATTTTACTCGCCCTCCTGGCAGCGTCCTTGCTGCTGACCAGGCCCTCCTTTTGAAGTGCTGCCTTTGGCTTCCCAACAACGTGCCATGTTCCTCCCGCCTTCCTGGCCTTTCTTCTCCCTCGCGGACTCAGTCTCCCCAGCCAGCCTTGCATGCAGAGGCTCCTCAAGGCTCGCATCTGGGCTCTCATCTCTTCAATGCTCTTCTTGTCCATCTGTGCTCTGCTCCTGTCTTCCCGAAGGAGCTCATCCCCGCTCAGAGCTACGCCATGCAGAAGAGTCCCCAGCCCAGGTTGTGCCTTGGAGCCCTAGGCTTCCTTTCCCAACTGCCTCCTTGGCATTCCCTTGCAATAATTCCGATACCCCTCCAATGAAGTCCGCAGCTGCACGTATGATCTTCTGCCCATAAACTTGCTCCTCTCCCCCAGCTTCTTGTCTCTGCAAATGATTTTGCCTTCCATCCAGCTGTGTGAATGAGAAAATGAGGAGCCATCTTCGACATACTGACACCCCTTCCGCCATCTATTAGTGCATCCATCTCCCTTCTTGCTCTGAAATCCCCCCATTTCTCCCTCTCCAATACCACAGCCCTAGTCTGTGTTAGTGCCATCTCTAGGCTGCTGCAACCACTTCCTGACTTGCCTGTCCCCTCTTCACTGTCTCACAGATCTTTTTGAGTACTCGCCCTCTGCCAGACACTGTTCTAGGCACTTGGGGTACATCAGTGAAAATAATAAAGATCCCTGTCTTGACAGAGGCCGCCTTCTAGAGAGAAAGACAGATGAGCTACACTAAGTGTAATAAGTCCACAAGTCACCTGGCAAGTGACTAGAGTCACAGGCAGAGTAGAGGAGCTGTTAGTGCTGGACTGGAACATTCAATAGGGCAGTCAGGGTAGATGCCACTGACATGACATTTGAAAAAAGGCTCAGAAGAAGTGTAGGGCATGGCTGTGCAGATTTCTGGGACAACTACTACCCGGCAGAGGGAAACACCCACTGCAAAGACCCTGGGGCAGAAGGGTGCTGGTGTGTAAAGGACAGCAACAGGCCAGAGAAGTGTGGGAGGTACCTTTAGAAAGGCAATGGTGGGGCCTCGCTGGCCATTCTTCTTTTTGAGATAGAGTCTCATTACATCGCCCGCGGTAGAATGCTATGGCATCACAGCTCATAGCAACCTCAAACTCTTGGGCTTAAGCGGTTGCCTCCCAAGTAGCTGGGACTAAAGGCGCCCACCACAATGACCGGGTATTTTTCTGTTGCAGTTGTCATTACTGCTTAGCTGGGCCGGGCCAGGTTCGAACCCACCAGCCTCAGTATATGTGGCCAGCGCTGTAAACACTGTGCTATGGGTGCTTGTTGGCCATTCTTGTCACTGTATCTTTTCTTTGAGATGGGAGCCCTTGTAGGGATTTGAGCTGAGAGAGGATATGACCTGGCTCAGGTTTCAAGGGTCCTGCAGGTGATAGTGGCTCAGAGTGGGTGGTCAAAGGTGGTGGGAGTGGTCGGATACTGGGTTGATTCTGATGACAGAGCCAAGAGGATTTCTGCTGATAGCACGTGGGATGTGAGAGTGGTGAGTCTCTGAGAAGTTCTGTCACAAAGGGGAGCAAAGGAACAGGGCGGTTGCTTTGGGCGGCATGGGGTGGGTGTTTTTGTGAGAGGAGAGGTGCCAGAGCACGTTTGCAGAATGGAGTCTTCTGACAGGGAGGGGAGACAGAGCCACCAGAGAAGGGGATTCCTGGAGCAGCATTCCTGGGGAGCAGACAGCGGCTGGGACCTGGTGAAGAGGAAGCGCTGGCACAGGTGGACTGGGCAGGAGCCGGGTGCACAGAGCTGCTGTGTGTGTGCCCACAGAGGGGGCTCTGGGAAGTTCTCCTCTGTCTGTGCTAACACTTCCTGTGAAGTGGAGTGTGAGGCCTTTGGCCACGGGTGGGGGAGATGTTGGGGGGGCAGACCGACCAGGTGGGGAATGTGGCCTCAGCCAGGTGGCACAAAGTGCCACTAGGGGGTAGGGTCTGGAATTTAAGGTGACATGACCGGGTGTGCATCTCTCTAGTCACAGTGAGCTGTGCATGCTGGAGTAGGGTATGTGGAGGACTGCAGAGGTGAGTTTGGTGAGGGGTGGCTGAAGGGATAAAGGGTGAAGGGCTGAGTCTCTGGATCTCAAGGCTGGTGAGATGAGAAAACTATGATAGTGGGCTGGTGTGTGTGAGTTGAGATTTGGTTGATGCTATATTTATTGGTAGTGACGTGGTGTTGGGCAGGAGCACAGGGGGCAGAGGCCTTGGTGGGTGGAGGCCATAGAATCCAGAGGCCTATTCAGATTCATAGGATTTCACCCAGAAGTAGCGTTGGAGAGAGGGCTGGTGATCCATGGCCTGAAATCCACTAGCAACGAGGCGGGTATGCCTAGGATCACGGACGGCTTCAACTATGTGGCCCCATGGCCACTGCAGTCTCCATTGGGCCAGAGGCATGTTAATACAGATCTAATCATGATGTCTCCCCTCACTGTTTCATTGTGCCTAGAACAAAGGCCCAAGTCCAGTGTGTCTTCCACAAAGTGATGTGGATTCCACACATCCCACCACCACAGCCTGGCTCCCTCCCTGGGTCTCCCCACCCCTACCTGAATCCCTCAGAACAGCAAGAAGGGACGTGTTATTGACAGAATGCGGTGGGCAAAGCAGTAGATTTCAGGAAAAATTGAAATTAGATCTATGCCTCCCCATAAACCAGGATAAATTCCGAAAGGATCAAAGATTTACATGCTGAAAAAAAAAAAATTCAGAAATCCTAGAGGAAAATGTGAGAAATTTCCTTTCTAACCTTGGAGAGGGGCAGGGTCTTCTAACTATAGTTCATAATCCAAAAGACATAAAAGAAAAGTCTGATCCAATCATAGAAACCCCCAAAATGTCTGCATCATAGAAAGCCCTGAAAGCAAAGTCAAAAGCCAAACCAAAAAAAAAAAAATCTACCTCATATCACAAAGGCTAGATTCTTTGATATAAAAATGCCAGTACAAACCAACTCTCAAAGCATTAGCCACCTGATAGAAAAATGGCCCAAAGATATGAATAGAGAGTTCATAAAACAGAAAGTATAAATAGCCCTTAAATAAAAAAAGAATTATGCAGGATGTTTGACTTTTATAGCTACAAATGCTAATTCTCATTCATAATAAAAGAAATGAATGTTAAAATTACAATCATATCAGTTTAGAAAAATGGCAAAAATTCAACAACCTACTGTGTGAAGAGCAATGAAAATGGTAAGACGATGAATCAGAACCTTCTCCATAGAGAGATTCGGCAACACTTACTAAGCTTTAAAATGTATGTGCCAATTGCTACAGCAATTATCCTTCCTAGAAATTTATTCTGTGGCTACATTAACATATATGTAAGAGGGCAGGTGTATAAGAATTCATTGTAGAACTACTGAGACAGCAAGATATTAGAAATGGCACAAATGGAGCTGATTAAGTAAAAGAGGGTACATTGTGCATGGGATTCTATGTAGGTGTGAAAAAGATGAAGTTCTCTGTGCTCTAATATGGAACAAACTCTTAGGTACATTGCTACATTTTAAAAAAGGTGTAGAATGATATGTATGTGTAGCCATTTGTGCTAAAGTAATCTGTAGACCTTTTTTTTTTTTTGCAGGTTTTGGCCAGGGCTGGATTTGAACCCCCACCTCTGGCATATGGGGCCTGCGCTCTACTCCTTTGAGCCACAGGTGCCACCCTAGACTTTTGTTTGTATAAACACAGAACATCTGTAGGTGTGGACGCTAGAAGGTGGTCATCAGGGTGCCTTCTAAAGGAGGAACAGAATGACCAGAAGACAGGGTGGCAGGGACACTGACTTTCCACCCTGAGCTCTTTCCCATCACTGGACACACGTATGGCTCACTAACCAGGAGTGTCCACACACTGTAACAACGGCTGGAGAAAGCTCTGTATCTTTGGATGCTTCCCTCAACTTTTGCTGCCTTTCCGCATGTTTACCTCTAAGCTCTCTTCAAGGAAGCTTGGACTGGGATTACCATTCCTAGAACCTGGGGGCCTGAGAGCAGAGCCCTGGGGCTCGGCGTGAGGTGGAGCCCAGAGGAGACGGAGGGGAGCTGTGAGTGTAAGCACCACTCCCTCACTGCGTGCTCGTCAGCATTGGGAACCCCACCTTCTGCCTTACCCGAACCTCTCATGTAACCCCTGCTGCAGCCTCACTAGGTGCTTTTTATAGATGAGCAAACTGAAGCTCAGGCCCATGTTTTGCTCTGACCTGGGAAGAACTCAGGCAGTCTGATTTCAAGCCTAACAAACAGGGGCAGAGAGAGGCTGTTTTGGCAGAAACAGCCCTGGAGGTCTTGGGAGGGTGTGTAGTGTGGGGCAGTCTAGGCTGGAAGCAGCCCCGTGGGACCTTAAACACATGGCATCATCCAGTTTTCAGAGGGGTGGCCAGAGTGGGAATGGCAGCATTCCAGAGACTGATCCTGTTGCTGGTGGGATAGGTCACCTCTAGAGCATCTGGAAGACTCCAAAACACACTGATCACCACCAGTCTTGGGCCCCATCAGCCCCATGTCCCCAGGCTACCATCACTTCACCCAGCACCACTGTGACAGACTCCTAACTGGACACCTTCTGGACACCAACCTCACCAGCCAGAGGGGCCTTTAAAGAATGTCTGCCCCCCACCTAGGACTTCCCATGGCCTATGGAGTAAAATCCGAACTCTTGGCACAGCCTCCTGTGTGGCCTGATCCTGATCTCTGAGGCCTTCAGCCACCACCTTCTGCTCTGTTCATCCCTCTTGGTTCTTTAAGGTGGCAGCTCTCTTTGGCCTTAGGACACTCACAGCTGCCATGTTCCTGTGGCCAGACCAGGCTTCATTGTCACTACTTTGGACAAGCCTTCCACAACTGACATCCATCTCCTCACCCTTTGCTCATTGGTTTCTATTGTGCCTCCCTGTTATTTCCTTCCCAGCACTTGTAGCATCTGCTGTGATGATTAAATCCATTTATCTGAGTGTTGATGATCATCTGTCAGCTCCCCCAGCAAAGCCACACCCTGTGAGCTGGGACCTCATCTGCTGGGTTCATGCTGTTTTCCTGATGCCCAGATATGGACCTGGCAGGCACAAGCACTTGGCACTACACGCTGAGAGCATGAGGGGTGAGAAGGACAGGGACCACCTGGCAGGCTGTCACCTCTCCCAAGCCCCCTGAACTTGACTTCACAGTACAGGGTTTGTAGAGAAGAACTTGCTGCTGGGCTGCGTGAGTGATGGGCAGGGCGGAAGGCATGTTCTATGCTGTCCATGGGTCCCTGCTGAGAGAGGGAGTGGCCTGCAGGCCTCCAGCTGAGCACAGGGCAAAGGCGGTGCCCCTGTAGCCCAGCCCCCTGCACAGAGTTTTCAAACAGTGCTGTGGGCATTGGCTGGATCCCTCAACTTTGCTGTCAGGAATATGGGAACAATTCAAAAAGAGGCAGATGACTTGGGAAATAAGTAAAACAGGCCTGAGGACGTAGACAGTTCAGTGATGCTGGGGCCTTGTTAGCTGAATGAATGTGGCCTGACAGAGTTTCCCAAAGTGGGAACTGTGCCCCTTTATAGCTTGAGGTTAGGAGAGAGGGCTTGGGTGGGTGAGCTGCTTGCTTGGTGTTAACAGGTAAGTAGAGATGGGTGGTGGGCCTGGCCACCCACAATGCCACTTTGATCCCTTAGCTCCTCCAGCGACAACCATTTTCTCAGTGTTTTCCAAAGAGTATGTCTAGCCTCCCTGTAAGGCAAGCTGGGAAGAGTATTTTCTGTAGCCTGGCAGAAACCCAGCCCCCATACAAGGAGATGAAGGCCGACTTTGATGGCCTGAGGCTGCTGAGGTTATTGTTCCTGCTCTTAGCCCCACACCTGCTTCTCCCTGTTATCTCTGGACTCTAATTTCCCCTTCTGCCTGTCACCACTCTCCCGGACAGAGCCTTTTGCTCTCCCATTCAGCCAGCTCTTGCCAAGACTCTCAAGTCTTAGAAACCCAGACCTACCCCCACTATGAAGACAATAACCTTTGGCCATGCTTCTCAGAGACCTTTCTCCAGAGGATCATAGTGGGCTAAGAACTTTTAAAACAAATTTGCAATCAGATGAAATGAAGGTTAGAGGTTGATAAATCCAGGCAATAATGACTTAGTGAGCCAGAATATTGAGTTAGGAGTTTGTCCCTGTGAAATGTGGGAAATAAATGTCTCTGCCTTTCTAGGTTGCTACAAGGATCGAATGAGATAGATACTGTGAATACAGCACTGGCACAGAGAATGCAATGAAAAACAAGTGCAGGCTGAATTTATATCATTCTTTCTCTAGTGTGTATGTGCGCACACACACACACATACACACACATCTTAGATCTTAGGGAGAAGAGAAACATAGCTGGTATTTTTCTGTTAAGTCCATGTTGTAGAACTAGCCCCAACTGTAGAACAGATTTAAAGAAGCTCCTATGTAAGTGGTATCTCAGATGGGCCTCCAGCATTCTGGGCACAATGGGATTGTCATGCTGCATCTTTAGAATTCAGTGTCAAGCAGGCCAGCCTGGGCGTGAAGGTTGGCTCGGGCAATTACCTTGCTCTGACCCTGTGCAGGGCAGGCAGTAGTGTTGATTAGAAATCTGGGTGGAAAGTAAACTAAAAAAAAAAAGTCTTTATTGAGATATAATTCATATGCCATAACAGTCATTCTTTTGACATTTCAGTGGATTTTAGTGTATTCACATATTCCCAACATTGTGCAACCATCACCACTATATAAGTTTATTTATTCTTCATTTTTGAATGTCAGTTTGGTTGGATATACAATTCTTAGTTGACAGATTTTTGATTTATTTTCTCCTCCCTTTGACTATGTCATATTACCCCATGCTTTCTGGATGCCATTGTTTCTTTCTTTCTTTCTTTCTTTTTTTTTTGTTTGTTTTTTGTTTTGTTTTGCAGTTTTTGGCTGGGGCTGGGTTTGAACCTGCCACCTCCAGCATATGAAGCCAGCGCCCTACTCCTTTGAGCCACAGGCGCTGCCCCTGGATGCCATTGTTTCTCATGAGAAGTCACATGGTAATTTTACTGAGGTTCCTTTGTATGAACGAGCCACTTTTCTTTGGTTGCTGTCAAGATTTTCTCTATCTTTGACTTTTAGCATTTTTACCATGATATATCTGGGTCTATATCTCTTAGATATATCTTTTTTTTTTTTTTTTTTTGCAGTTTTTGGCCGGGGCTGGGTTTGAACCCGCTACCTCTGGTATATGGGGCTGGCGCTCTATTCCTTTGAGCCACGGCACTGTCCAATATCTTTATCCTACTTAGAGTTTATTAAGCTTCTTGGATATATGATTATTTTTCAGCAAATATATGAAGCTCTGATACATATCTTCTCAAATATTTTTCCCTGCTCTCGTCTCTTTTTCTGTCCTTCCAGTATTCCCATTGCATGTATGTTGGTGCATTTAACAGTATACTACATTTGCATGAGGCTGTTGATGTTTCTTCATTTTCTCTCTGTCCTTTATATTGCATAATTCCTATCAGTCTATCTTTAAGTTATCTGCTTTCTTCTTCTTTTTCTTTTTTTTTTTTAGAAATCATAGATCTGTACATTAATGCAATCATGGGGTACAATTTGCTGGTTTTATATACCATTTGAAATTTATATATTTTTTTTTTTTTTTTTTTTTTTTTTGTGGTTGTTTTTGGCCAGGGCTGGGTATGAACCTGCCTCCTCCAGCATATGGGACCAGCACCCTACGCCCTAATCCTTTGAGCCACAGGCACTGCCTCATTTAAAATATTTTCATCAAACTGGTTAACACAGCCTTTAACACATTTTGTAGTTACTGTGTTAAGACATTTATATTCTACACTTAATAAATTTAACATGTACCCTTGTAAAATGCACTGTAGGTGTGGTCCCATCAATTACCATCCCTCCACCCATCCTCCCCCTCTCCTCCCCTCCCTCTCCTCTTTCCCCTTCTTCTTGCGCTATAGTTGGGTTATAGCTTTCATATGAAAGCTATAATTGATTTCATAGTACAGCTGAGTACATTGGATACTTTTTCTTCCATTCTTGAGATACTTTGCTAAGAAGAATATGTTCCACCTCCATCCATGTAAACATGTAAGAGGTAAAGTCTCCATCTTTCTTTAAGGCTGCATAATATTCCATGGTGTACACATACCACAATTTATGAATCCATTCATGGGTTGATGGGCACTCGGGCTTCTTCCATGACTTTGCAATTATGAATTGGGCTACAATAAACATTCTGGTATAAATATCTTTGTTATAAAGTGATTTTTGGTCTTCTGGAGAGAAATTGAAGGATCAAATAACAGGTCTAGTAGAGAAATTGAAGGATCAAATAACAGGTCTAGTAGAGAAATTGAAGGATCAAATAACAGGTCTATTTTTAAATCCCTAAGTGATCTCCTAACATCCTTCCAAAAGGAATGTATTAGTTTGCATTCCCACCAGCAGTGTAGAAGTGTTCCTTTTTTTCCACATCCACGTCAACATCTCTGGTTTTGGGATTTTGTGATGTGGGCTAATCTTACTGGAGTTAGATGATATCTCAAAGTGGTTTTGATTTGCATTTCTCTGATGATTAGGGATGATGAGCATTTTTCTATGTGTCTATAGGCCATGTGCCTGTCTTCTTCAGAGAATTTTCTCTTCAAGTCCCTTGCCCACTCTGAGATGGGATCACTTGTTCTTTTCTTGCTAATATGTTTGAGTTCTCTGTGGATTCTGGTTGTTTAACCTTTGTTGGAGACATAACCTGCAAATATCTTCTCCCATTCTGAGGGCTGTCTGCTTCCCTTACTTACTGTGTTTTTGGCTGTGCAGAAGCTTTTTAGTTTGATCAGGTCCCAGTAGTGTATTTTTGATGCTGCTTCAATTGCCTGGGGGGTCCTCCTCATAAAATATTCACCCAGGCTGATTTCTTCAAGTGTTTTCCCTGCACTTTATTCTAGTATTTTTATAGTTTCATGTCTTAAGTTTAAATCTTTTATCCAGTGAGAGTCTATCTTAGTTAATGGTGAAAGGTGTGGGTCCAGTTTCAGTCTTCTACAAGTCACTCGCCAGTTCACCCAGCACCATTTGTTGCATGGGGAATCTTTTCCCCACTGAATGTTTTGAATTGGCTTATTGAAGATCAAGTAACAGTAAGTAGCTGGGTTCATCTCTTGGTTCTCTATTCTGTTCCATACATCTACCTCTCTGTTTTTGTGCCAGTACCATGCAGTTTTGATGACTATGGATTTATAGTATAATCTGAGGTCTGGTAGTGTGATTCCTCCTGCTTTGTTTTTCTTTCTTTCTTTCTTTTTTTTCTTTTTCTTTTCTTTTTTTTTTTTTTTTGCAGTTTTTGGCGGGGGCTGGGTTTGAACCCGCCACCTCCAGCATATGGTGCCCTACTCCTATGAGCCATAGGCACTGTCCTTTGTTTTAATTTCTGAGTAATGTCTTGGCTATTCGAGGTTTTTTTCTGATTCCATATAAAATGAAGTATTATTTTTTTGAGATCTTTAAAGTATGACAGTGGAGCTTTAATAGAGATTGCATTAAAATTGCATATTTCTTTGGGTAACATGAAAATTTTAACAATGTTGATTTGTCCCAATCATGTTTTTCCATTTGTTAACATCTTCAGCTATTTCTTTTCTCAGAGTTTCATAGTTCTCTTTATAGAGATCTTACATGCCTTTTGTTAGGTAAGCTCCCAAATATTTCATCTTCTTTGGCACTACTGTGAAAGGAATAGAGTCCTTGACTGTTTTTTCCGCTTGACTATTACTGGTATATATAAAGGCTACACATTTATGTGTTGATTTTGTAACCTGAGATGCTGCTGTATTCCTTGATCATTTCTAAGAGTTTTGCAGTAGAATCCCTGGTGTGTTCCAGATATACAATCATATCATTTGTGAAGAGCAAAAGTTTGATCTCTTCTGACCCTAAATGGATATTCTTGGTCACCTTTTCTTGCCTAATTGCGATGGCTAAGACTTCCAATACAATGTTGAAAAGCAGTGGAGACAATGGGCAACCTTGCCTGGTTCCTGATCTGAGTGGAAATGATTTTACTTTAACTCCATTCTATACAATATTGGCTGTGGGTTTGCTGTAGATGGCCTCTATCAGTTTAAGAAATGTCCCTTCTATACCAATTTTCTTAAGTGTTCTGATCATGAAAGGATGCTGGATATTATCAAAAGCTTTTTTGTGTCAATTGAGAGAATCATATGGTCTTTGTTTTTTAATTTGTTTATGTGCTGAATTGTATTTATAGATTTACATATATTGAACCAGCATTGAGACCCTGGAATAAAACCCACTTGGTCATTGTGTATAATTTTTTTCATGTGTTGCTAAATTCTTTTTGCTGGGATCTTGTTGAATATTTTTGCATCAATATTCATTAATGATATTGTTCTATAATTTTCTTTTCTTGTTGTGTCTTTTCCTGGTTTGGGGATTAAGGTGATGCTTGCTTCATAGAAAGTGTTGGGTAGTATTCCTTCTTTTTCTGTATTTTGGAAAAGGTTATGTAATATATGTACCTGTTCCTCTTTAAAGATTTGGTAGAATTCTGATGTAAAGCCATCTGGTCCCGGACTTTTCTTTTTAGGGAGATTTTGTATAGTTGATGCTATTTCAGAACTTGATATAGGCCTGGTCAACATTTCCACTTCATTCTGGCTAAGTCTAGGAAGGTGGCATGCTTCTAATTATTGGTCTATTTCCTTCAAATTTTCGTATTTCTGAGAATAGAGTTTTTTGTAATATTCATTAAGGATTTTTTGAATTTCTTTTTTTATTGTTAAATCATAGCTGTGTACATTAGTGCAATTAAGGGGTACAATGTGCTGGTTTCATATATATTCTGAAATATTGTCATCAAACTGTTCAACATAGCCTTCATGGCATCTTTTTAGTAATTGTATGTAGAAATTTGTATTCTGCCTTTAGTAAGTTTCGCCTGTACCCATTATAAGATGCACGGTAGGTGTGGCACTACCCATTACCCTGCCAGCCGCCTAACCTCCCCCATTCCTTCCCTTTCCTTGGCCCTTTCCCCATATTCTTGTGCTATAGTTGGTTTATAGCCTTCACGTGAAAGCTATAAATTAGCTTCACAGTAGGCCTGAGTACATTGGATACTTTTTCTTCCATTCCTGATATACTTTGCTAAGAAGAATATGTTCCAGCTCCATCCATGTAAACATGAAAGAGGTAAAGTCTCCATCTTTCTTTAAGGCTGCCTAATATTACATGGTATACATGTACCACAATTTGCTAGTCCATTCGTGGGTCGATGGGCACTTAGTCTTCTTCCATGACTTAGCAATTATTAATTGGGCTGTAATAAACATTCTGGTACAGATGTCTTTGTCATATTGTGATTTTTGGTCTTCTGGGTATAAACCTAGTAAAGGAATTATAGGATCGAATGGCAGGTCTATCTTTAGGTCTCTAAGTATTCTCCAAACATCCTTCCAGAAGGAACATATTAGTGTGCATTCCCAACAGCAGTGTAGAAGTGTGCCTTTTTCTCCACATCCATGGCAACATTTCTGGTATTGGGATTTTGTTACGTGGGCTACTCTTACTGGGGTTATGTGATATCTCAAAGTACTTTTGATTTGCATTTCTCTGATGATTAAGGATGATGAGCTTTTTTTCATCTGTTTGTAGATTGTGCGTCTGTCTTTGTCTGTTAAGTCCAAATGCTGAATGGTTAAGATTAAATGTAAAAATTCTTTGCTTAGCTTCTTTTTGGAAGATCTATCCAGCACTGCTAAAGGGGTGTTAAATTCTCCAACTACTATGGAACTGGAGGAAATCAAGTTGCTCATGTCTGATAGAGTTTCTCTCATAAATTGAGGTGTGTTCTGGTTGGGTGCATAAATATTAATTGCAATATCATCATATTGAGTATTACCTTTAACAAATATGAAGTATCCATCCTTATCCTTAATTATTTTGATTGGTTTAAAGCCTATTGCATCTGTGAATAGGATTGCAATGCCTGCTTTTTTCTGCTTTCCGTTGCCTGGGGTATAGATGAGCATTCCTTCACCTTGAGTCTATATTTGGCTTTTAATGTAAGATGAGATTGTTGTATGCAGCAGATATCTGGCTTGAGTTTTTGTACCAGTCAGCCAACCTGTGCCTCTTTAGAGGACAATTTAAACCATTTACATTAATTGAGAATATTGATAAGCCTTTTGAGAGTCTGGTGGATATTTTTAACCTTTTTGTGACTGTGGGAATTGGAATTTGATCAAAATTTTCTGGGTGGGCTTACTTTTGTGGTGGAGGATTACGTGTGTCTTTATGAAGGACAGGTCTGAGAATATCCTGGAGAGCTTGTTTAGTTATGGCAAATTTCTTCAACCTACGAATGTCATTCATGTAGTGATTTTCTCTTTCATAAATGAAACTCAGTTTAGCTGGGTGCAGGATCCTGGGTTGAAAGTTATTTTGTTTTAGGAGATTGAAAGTTGATGACCGGAGGATTAAAGATGGCGGCTGAGTAACAGCTTCCCTGCAACTGGGCTCAGCGAGTCTGGGGAGACAAGACTCCAGACATCTCTGGCCGGTGGGATCTGCCTATGATCATCCCTTTGAGGATACAGGGAGCCAGCAAGGGACTTCTGGACCCCAGGAGGAAGACAAAAACAGTGGAAAA
>CAUYPK010116165.1:0-25885 GCA_963574355.1 Loris lydekkerianus | reverse complement strand
TTTTTGCATCCAAAATCTTTTTAAGAGAACAGTAGGTTTCAGGGTTAGTTTTTGTAGCCTCGGCTGGCCCGTTGGCCTCTGGCACGCTGGAACTTCCGGCCCTTGGAACGGACATAGGGTTTGGTATGGCTGTGTGGGGTTCCTGGGGCCTTGCCGAAATGCCGGTACACCTCCCAGCCCTTGCAAGGACCGGAAAGCAGGACAGTGCCACGGCCCTTGGGGGAGTCCAGTGCCAACTGGTCGAAGGTGAGGATCTTGCCCCCAGCCTTGAGGATACGGGTGCAGGCCCGGCTGCTCACGCGCAAAGCACACACCTTCAGTTTGGGCACTTCCTGAACCCGCACATCATCTGTTATGGTCCCCACAACCACAGCTGTTTTGTTTTCCCGGCCAGGAAGTTTCATCTTCCGGATCATCCGGGAAAGAGACAGTGGTGGTCGATTGGTACGACTCATAAACAACCTCTTTAGCACAACTTGGTTGAAGGTAGAGTTGGTTCGTCTGGCCAGAAACCTGTACAGCTTGACCAACAGCCTTAGGTAAATGTCCTGGCTCTTGGGTTCCTTGAGATGAACCTTTTGGTCCTTGTTGTGGCGAATATCGACTCCCATGATGGCGACACCCACTCAGCCAGGTCTGGAAAGAGAGAAATCAGATGCCTAGAGTCTTGTCTCCCCAGACTCTATGTGCCCAGTTACAGGGAAGCTGTTGCTCGGCCGCCATCTTTAATCCAATCCCCTTCTACCAAGATTTTAGCGATTGGGTTGTGATGGTTAATTTTATGTGTCAACTTGAGTGGATTAAGGAATACCCAGATAGCTGGTAAAATATTCCTTCCAGAAGAGATTGTCATTTGAATTGGTGGATTGAATAAGAAAGATCAGCCCTCACACAATGTGTGAAGGTGCCATCCAATTGGCTGAGGGCCCAGAGAGTGAAAAGGGGTCAGAGGAAAGTTAGATTTTCTCTCTCTCCCCCTGCTGGAGCTGAAACACCTCTCTTCCCCTGCCCTTGGACATCAGAACTCCATATTCTCTTACTTTCAGACTTCAGACTTGGGTTAGTCGTCCCCTGGGTTCTCAAGCCTTTAGGTTGGTCTGAGAGTTACACTAAGAGTTTCCCTTTTTCTAAGGCTGTTGGCATTAGATGGAGCCAGGCTATCAGCTACTCTGAGTCTTTGGCTTGCAGACAGCCTACTGTGGGCTTTTCAGCCTCAATAATCATGTGGGCCAATTCCCTTTATAAATTCCCTCTCATGTACCTAAATACCCCTATATTTTTATATCTGTATGTCCTATTGGTTCTATCTCTCTGGAGAACCCTGAAGTAATTCTTACAGAAGTTGTTCCAGAATGTAAAAACAAAATAAACCAAACCCACGTTATAACCCTCCCTGACGCACTTTATGGTCTAGCGTAGCCTTGATTCCAAAATGGGAAAGGGAAAAGAGAAGCAAAGGGAAGAGAACAAAAGAAAAGGAACATGTTGGACCATGCTACATAAAACATGGTTGCAAATATTCTCCGTAAAGTATTAGCTGTATAGGTTTAACTGTGTTAAAAGAAAACATTATGGTCCTAGGAAAGCATCAATGTTTATTAGAAAATCTATCGATACACTTATCCAAACAAAAAAGGAGAAATTCTATTATTACCTCAGAAGTTCCTCAAATAACAAAACAAACAAACAAATAAACAAACAAACAAAAAAACCTGGGAACTTTAATAGCTATGTATAATTTAAACAAAAATACTGCTGCCAAACAAAGAATAGTCAAAAACTTTATTTGAGAAAGGTTATATACCAAACACCTACAGAAATTTTATACTTAATAGAGAAATATGTTATTACTGGAGAAACCTCAGGTATTCCTTACAGATTAGAAAAACAACTTTTACCACTATCATGTAATATAGTACTAGAAAAGCTGGTAGATGTTTTAAGGAAAGAAAACAATTAGAAAGTGTAAGTATAGGAAAGAAAGAGTTAAAACTGTTATTATTTTCAGACTACATGATTATCTAAAAAATGAATAAGCTGGGAGTAATCCCAGTAATCATGCTTGTAATCCCATCATGTTAGGAGGCTGAGACAGAAGGATCACTTGTGGCTAGGAGTTCAAGACCAGTATGAACAACATTGCAAAACCCTATCTCTGAAAAAAAAAAAAAAAAAAAGAAAGAAAGAAAGAAACAATTTAAAAATAATCTACATGGTGGTGTGTGCCTGTAGTCCTAGATACAGGGAGGCTAAGGCAGGAGGATCAGTTGAGCCTAAGAATTTGAGGTTTCAGTGATCTCTGATTACCTCATTGCACTCTAGTCCAGGCAATAGAGCAAGACTGTGTTTCCAAAAAAAAAAAAAATTAAATTAAATTAAATTAAATTAATAAAAATGAAAAGATTCAATAAATTTTAATTTTTTTTTTTTTTTTTTGGTAGAGACAGAGTCTGACTTTACCACCCTCACGTCACAGGACTTACAGCAACCTCCAGCTCCTGGGCTTCCACGATTCTCCTGCCTCAGCTTCCTGAGCAGCTGGGACTACAGGTGCCCACCACAACGCCCGGCTATTTTTTGGCTGCAGTTCGGCCAGGGCTGGGTTAGGATTCAATAAGGTTAATTTGATAAAAGATCAATTAATGGAAATCTTAAAGCATTTGTCATAAACACTTACATCCAGCAAAAGGTATGTCTAAAAATGTTCTTGCAACTTAGTTCTCAATGTTCTACAACCAAATGTTCTTCAACAGGAAAAGGGAAAACAAATTGTGGTATATTTTTTATATAAAGAAATAATACCCAAGAATCAAAAAAAATAAACCATCAAAAATAAATCTCACAAATGTAACATTAAACAAAAGAATGCAAACATAAAGGTGTCCATAACATGCGATTCCACTTATATGGAATGGAAGAATGGTAGAAGACACGAAGGAGCCTTTGGAATTCTAGAAGATTCTTTAAGTTGATTAAAGCAATAGTTATAGGGCTGTACACAAAAATAAAAATTCCTCAAGCTGTGCTTTTCAGATTTATGCAATTTACTATATGTAACTTATACACCTATTAAAGGTAAACTAAATAATAAGCAACATTTCTTTACATGAGCAATAATGTCATTGAAAATATAATAAATGGAAAAGGATATTTATAAGATTGCAAAAAGTACTATAAATCTAGGACTTACCAGAGAATACACAAGACATTTATGGATAAAGTTTTAAAAGTATAAAAGAAAATAAAAATACACTTAACTATATAGAGAAACAGTTCATACTCTGGGATGGAATGACTTTTTTAGAATACCCATTTTCCTGAATGTTTGAAGACAACAAATTTATTTCATAATTCATAAGAAAAAAAATAAACAAAGAGCTAATAAAATATGAAAATAAAAGCAAAGGAGTAGACTTACATTGCCAGATATTGACATATTCAAAGTATTATAATTTTAAAAATATATTCGTACAAGAGCAGACAAATAGAATAAAGAGTGCAGAGACCATTTTTACATAACAAAAGTTGTGCTACAAGTCCAGAAGAAAAACAGACTGTTTCATAAATAATGTGAGGGAAACTAGATCACTTTATGGAAAAACTAAAACCTGTCTTCCACTTCTATCATAAACATAGAGGGATATAGGACGCATTAAACACAGAGATGTGAAAGGTAAAACTATAAAGTGGAAACAATTGTAAGCTCTGGGGAACAAGTTACTTGAAGTCACTAGAGAGTGAACAAGCAGGAAAATGTCAAAGGAGAGTTAATACTTGGACAAAGGGAATTGCATGAGGTGAGCATCCCATTTTTTTGATTTTTTTTTTTTTTTTTTTTTTTTGGTGGTTTGTTTGTTTTCTGAAAGTGAAGGCAAACTACAGTCATGACTCTTGTGAGCTGGCTAAAACTTTGATGCAAATCATGCAGACTAGCCAGCTTGGAAAACCAGAGAACAGGGTTCAGAGCAACTGCAGTAGAGGGCACCTGAGAGGGGAAATTCCACAGAGTGCAAACCTGGAGAGAGAAAGCCCCGAGTTCTTGGTACAAGCTCTACTGTGGTTGATCCATAAACACACTCACAGAGTAGACTTAGCAGACTAATAATAACAAAAAAATTGAAGCACAATTCCGGTTGCCATTCACCACAAAAGGGAAAGCATGTTGCCATTTGAATTCAGCCAATCTAACTGCCTACTAAAAGAAAAAGAAATCAACATTTTTTAAAGGAATATACAAGAATCCAGAGTCTCTATGGCATGTAATTCCCAATGCCCAGGATACAATTAAAAATTACTTGAAATATGAAGAAAAAGGATGATGCTACCAATTTGTAATTGAAAATATAATCAATGGAGACCAAACCTGATTTGGCCCAGATGTTGAATTAGCAGAGGAATTCAAAATATCTATTTTAGTTGTATCCAATGATATAGGGACAAAAGATAATTTCCCACAAAGGACTAGAAACTCCAGGGAAAGTAATGGAAATTCTAGAACTAAAAAGTAAAATATCTGAAATAAAAATTACACCACCCGGATTAATATCAGAATAAAAGTGACAGAGAAAAGAGAAGATAGGTTAATATCAATAGAAATTAAGTATTCAATTATTCAATTTAAAGATGAAAGGAAAAAATAGAGAAAAGAGCAGAGCATTAAGTGCCTTTATGATAAAACCAAATCATCTAAGATATATATATTTGTAGTCCCAGAAGGACATAATAGGAAGAATGAAGCAAAAAAAATTTAAAGAAAAGTTAATCCGTAATGTTGGAAGACATCTCTGTGTCTTAAACTAAAACCCCCAAACACATACTATATGTGAAAGCTGCATACAAACACTATATTGAGGACATCGCATACAGAAGCATTCAAGTTAAGTACATTCATGTACTTAATGGACGCAGGAAATGGATGCACCTAGAAATTACTGATTGATCCCTCACAAATATAGAGTTTCTGAGACTCTTAGTCCACTTTAGAAGCAGCTTCTCTGGTTTTTCCTCCTTTCTTGTTGGGGTTCTAAATGACTGAAAAAGCAAAGAATGTTCTACTATTTAGGTTGGTGCAAAAGTAATGACAGCTTTTGCATTGTTGAAATTTGCCATTTGATACTGGAATACCTTCTTAAACAAACACGGTTATGTCACAAATCATTTTAATGTACAATTCTCACTTTTTTCTGCTAATTATTTATTACTTGCTATTTTGGATTATGAAAATGATGTTAGACAAAAAGCAAATTTGAGCAATTTTCTTATTTGAGTTGAAAACGGGTCATAAAGCAGCAGAGACAACTCACAACATCAACAACGCATTTGGCCCAGGACCTGCTAAGGAAGGTACAGGTACAGAGCAGTGGTGGTTCAAGACGTTTTGCAAAGGAGAAAAGAGACTTGAAAATGAGGGGCCTTGGGATTGATCATCAGAATTTGACAATGACCAATTGAGGGCAATCATCAAAGCTGATCCTCTGACAACTATAGGAGAAGTTGAGGGAGCACTAAGAGTTGGCTATTCCACAGATCTTCTGCATTTGAAGCAAATTGGAAAGGGGAGAAAGCTTGATAAGTGGGTGCCTCACGAGATGACAGAAAATCAGAGCAATCATCGTGTTCAAGTGTCATCTTCACTCATTCTGCACAAAAACAATGAGCCATTTCTCCATCAGATTATGACGTGCAATGAAAAGTGGATTGTATATGACAACCAGTGATGACCCACTCTGTGGCCGGACTGACAGGTACCTCAAAAGCATTTCCCAAGGCCAAATGTGCACAAAAAAATGGTCGTGGTCATTGTTTGGTGGTCTGCTGCTGGTCTGGTCTCCTATAGCTTTCTGAATCCTGATGAAACCCCATTACATCTGAGAAGTCTGCTCAGCAAATCACTGACATGTACCAAAAACTGCCACACCTGCAGCCGGCATTGGTCAACAGAAAGGTTCCTATTCTTCTCCATGACAACACTCAACCACGCATCGCACAGCCAAGCTTCAAAAGTTGAATGAATTGGGCTATGAAGTTTTGCCTTATCTGCCATGTTCACCTGACCTCTCACCAACCGACTACCACTTCTTCAATTTTTTGCAGGGATAATGCTTCCACAACCAGTAGGATGCAGAAAATGCTTTCCAAGATTTCACTGTAATCCAGAAGCATGGATTTTTATACTATAGGAAGAAACAAACTCTTTTCTCACTAGCAACAAAGTGCTGATTGTAATGGTTCCTATTTTAATTAATAAAGATTTGTTTGAGATGAGTGATGATTTAAAATTCTTGGTCCAAAACTGCGATTACTTTTGTACCAACCTTTTCGGAACAAACATAAAGAAAGTCCAGTGAGATAGAGGGCTATAGATAGAAACTTCCTGACCATCCCTAGAGAATCTCTGTAGGCATAGCCCTCTTAAGGCATTCCTCTGCATCAGAAGATCTGCATTTCCAGGCTGGCTTAGACCATCAGGGATAGGGAGAAGCATTACTTTACACAGCATTGATCTCGATATTTTTATTTTTATGAGTTACTCTATGCAATTGCTAAATACTCTTGCAAATTAAAACATTCATACACACACAGCCAGCCCTCACAAATCATCATCTCTTCTGTCAGTATAGATCATTAGACATTATTGGAATTAGTACAGAATTGCCATTATGAGAGAATGGGTTTTTCTTACTTTTTATTTTAAAACATCTCTATCTGCTTACTGTTAACAACCCCCTGTGGTGAAGCAAGAAAACGTTGCAAAGGTTTATAGACACAGGTTGGATTCTTTAAACAAAGTACACTGCAGGATGGTAATAAGACTCCCCAAATCCACAGGCTTAGAGGAATTCGGGTATCTAAATTACTGATGCATCAAATTCACTCAGGTTATCCAGTAGAAAATAAAACAGCCTTTAACACAAGCATCATTGGCCATTTTCTAGGAATTTCCACAAACTGAAATCTGTCTTCATAACCAAATTCATTTGGTTTTCCATTGTGTTCTTTTGCCCTTATACACATAATGTCAGTCTTAAAGTTTGTAGGTAATTTAATAAACATTTAATACAGAAAGTTTGTCATTAGAAGAAATGTTTGTTATTACATAACAGCCTTGTATTAAGACAGAACAGTAACCAGAAATATTGTTTTAATTTCTTCAAATGTTTAAACCCAAGCAGTCTGAGGAGGAAAGTGATGCTGAGTCTAGTTCAGCTGAAAGATAGAAAGGAAAAATAAAAAAAAAGAAAAGCAGGAAGGAAGAGAGAAAAGGAGTGAAGAAGAGGGTAGGACAAGAGAGGAAAGGAAGAAGGGAGGAAGGAAGGGAGGGCGGGAAATGAAACAGAGAGCGAGGGAAGAAGATGGGGAGGGAGGGAGGACAAAGAAACAAGATCACTCACATGGGATTTCGGTTCTAAATCAACACTTCTGTTTACAATATTTTCAGATCATCTGCCACCGAAGGGTTCAGGAGAGAATACTTAACAATATTTGAGTCACTAAATCAATTTAAGTCCCATTAATCATCTGTAAAAACCCTCTGGAAGAGTTGCTTTTAATGATTCTGCAGCATTTGTGATTTCAAATGAACACGTTTGTCATCATGAGAACTACTGTTTGGAATGGAGGCCAAGGACGGTGGACAACAGCCATGGTCAAATTACGTTATTATTCAGTTGTGCTTAATGGAGCCTTCACAGTGAATGGGATTCTCCTTGCAGCCCATATCAATGTTTTGCTTTGCTTAAAAAGTTACTAAAATATTGAGTAAATACTCCTCCTTTAGTATCTAAGTTATGGAAAATACTTATGATCTACTAAAGTCAGTGAAAAGACATAAACTTTAAACAACTATACAACAAAGTTTTAAACTTTTGTTTATGCCTAGAGATTTCTTTTTCCATAATAAATTGCGTATGAATCTAATTCTTAAATATGATCATCATGATTATCTTCTGTCCCTCAAATCTCTGCTTCCTTCTTCCCCCCTTTTATCAATTAGTGGCACAACCATCTATTAATATTAATACGTTCACAAATCTCTGCATGAACAACATAAAATTAAGAGCAATAATGAAATGATAATTTAATGGTTGATGAACAAAATTCACAGTGTGGGAGCCAGGTAACAGGTTTAGGGCCGACACGGAGAAGAAGTCAGGAGGTCTTGGGCTTTAGCCTCTACCACTGACCAGCTTTGCCATCTTCAAAAAGTAAAAGTGCTGAACTCAAGCTACCTTTATGTGTACAACAGAAATCACGATGCCTACCCCCCCACAAGTCTGATAGGAGGAGCAAATAAAATAATACATGTATAGTCCTTAGCAAAGTGCCTGGCACATGGTTGGTATTCAATATAAGGGAGTGATTATTGTAAATTTTTATTGCAAATAATCACGATCTATCAATGGATAGAATCTGAAACACAAGCACATTTTTATGCCTAAGGAATCACATACTCCAAGTGCCCTTATTTTACAGATAAAGGGTAAATCTGAAGTTGATTTTTAGAGAAACAAATGACTTCTCTCATGTCCAATGTTGGCTGGTGGCAGTGTGGGTGGCAGAACCCAGTTCTGCTAATTACGTGCTCTGGGCTTCTTTCATGCTATAGTGTTGCTTCATATAAATTCATCAGGCTTCCACGGAGTTCTTTTATAGACTGGACTTTGCACTACCATGGTCTGCTCCGTGAATGAGATATGGACTTCCCTGGAGAAGTTGAGAGTTTAGTATCACCAGTAAATGAAAGGAGATTTCTTAGTTCCAGCAAACAACTAAATCTATAATAGGTCTCTGATTTCCAGCAAAATGGCTGCTGAATTCTGTAACTAGGAAAGCCTGAGCAATGCTGTCCAAGTCACTTGTCTGGTGTAATTTGTTCTGTATTATATTCTTAGCCATTAGAAAGAGGTATTCAGAAAGAGCCATGGATAGTCCTTTAACTTACCAATTTTATGACTACTGTAAAAAAGCCAAGGATGAGGTGTAGATGCTGTCAGTTAAAAAAAAAATAATAATCAGTTTAAAGCATAGAAATATGTCGTGCTTTCAGACATAGCTGCGGAGGAGCTAGATTTTGTGATAGTGATGGCACATAGGCTGAACAATGGCCTCAGGGACGACACAATTCCTGGATAGAAGCAATTCCATCTCTGTCCTGCATCTCCCCATCTTTCCTCTCCCATTCAAGAAAAAGTACTGAATGTGAGTGACTGTTATTCATGGATGTGGCAGACGATCTGCTTTAGGTTGAAACTGCAAGGAAATTTGATTCACTTTGGTACTCTTTAGCAGATTGTGACATGCTTCATAGGACACACAAGTATGTGGTAACCATGGTTTAGAACTTGAAAAAAATATTCATTTTCTTCTAGTCATGCTTCCAAGTGGACAACAAGACCATCAATGGCTTCAGGCTGTATTCAGCTTCTACATAGGTCACTAGGAAAGTTTTGAGACAGACTGTGTCATGGTCCGTGATTTCACTTCCAAGAAACATAGTTGGCAGCATCCTTTCTGATTCACCTGTGCACGTTTCAGCTTGCCATGCTTAGTGGTGGTGCTGGGAGGGCTTCATTTGTTTCATCACATGGGTTTTACCTTTTTGTGTATCTCAGACTTTCATAATGACCCACTTAGCAAGCACTGTAAGGTGCATCACACAGCAGCCTTTGAGACAGCTGCGCAGAGGACAAGGAAGGCACAGCAGGCCAGGAACATGTTTCTCTCTCAGTGGCTGAGGACTAATGAACTCTGCCTTCTCCTCCTCATAGAGCCTCTAGTCTTGGTTTGAGATGCGTTTCTTCTACATTGAGCCCTTCTACCAAATGCACATTCTTTTCCTATCCTTATGCACCCACATGCAAAGAGTAAGTATTCATAAATATTTAAGTACTTGATAGTTTTCTTTAACCTACTTTGCAATGTTTTACATGTTTTATTCAATGTAATAATGCCAATGAAATCAAGTTTTTATTTGCCTGCTGTATCCTGGGGAGCAACATATTAAATGTTACTAAACTGCCAACTGTTTCTTGGAGCACCCTCCCTAAGGTGTCTCATCCACCTTCCCCAACAAATGTGATTTAGTGCAGTAGGAGATACAGGACAATTGGGAAAATGGCATTATGAATTACTGTAAGTCACATTTTTTTAAATGCAGGTAAAACTGATTTTAACACGTGGAAAAATAATCTGTAAAGCACCAAGCTGACTCAGTTTGCGTGTCCCAAAAGATTACAAAAAGATACTGTTGTCAGATACCTTCCTCAAGTGATAACATTATGATAATTTTGTCTGACATAATCGGTCTCAAGCAGTTTTAAAATGTATTCACAACAAGTGGACAACTAATAATTTGTGACACCTTTCTCAGAAACCTTAGTCATCTCTCCTAACCTGTTAACAATATAATTAAAAACTAATTTTCAAATATATTCTTTGGGGTCTCCTTCCTTTCTAGAAGGAGCAACTTCTCCTAGGTTGCCTAAGCTCAGCAAACCCACAAGTGGCTCACAGCACAAAATTACCTGCCCATCTATGAAAAGACTTCATAAAAGATGGGCTCTCTGGCCTCTCAAGCCACCTATAATCTAGCTGATGAGACTGAGGCTAATATACACGGTTTGACAATTAAGTTCATGAACTCATCTGGAAAAGTGCTACATGTCTCATTGCTGAGATGGGAAAACGAAATGCTCACTTTGGTCACCTTGGAAGTACTCCCCTCGGGAAGCTGTGCACTGACTCCAGCTCCCAGTCCACCACACAAAGCAACTTTGGAACTCTTTTTCTGGAATGGCCATCAGAATGGTCATGGTGTGAGACAATTAAGTCTAGAAAAAATGTATACCTCATTGCTGAATATACTACTGTCACTAGGGGAGCACTGCAAAGGTGATAGTGATAGTCAATGGGGTAGGTAGTACTTTTTCTAGGATGAGTTTGAAAACTTAATTGTCTGACCTGGTATGTCAGGTGAGAGAGAGAGAGAAATGGAGGATAGTAAATAACCAAGGGCTCGATCAGAAGTCAGTGTCTGTCAGCACTGAAGGAGAACAGAGGAGAGCGAGGGGATAGAACCTTGAAGAAAGCCTCCATGGAATGCGTGGAACGCACGTTGACCCCCAATTGGTCACAGTCAGAGAAAGGAAAAGAAAGGCATGCCAGAACAGATGAAACACGAATGAGGGCACAGAAGCCAGTGGGAGGGAGCTGGTGCTTCCTGTCCCCTCACTGGGCAATGAAAGGCTGGACTAATTGATGCTGGGACTGCCAGCCCTCTGTTTGTTAAAATACATCATCGCCTAGATGAAAGCAAAGAGATTAAGCTTTCATAAAATAAAAAGTTCCAGAAAAACCAAATGCATTTCCTTAGGGTAAAACAAAGCATGGAGAATTTCGACTCCAAAAGTAAAATCTTTCTGAGTTGGAGATAATAGGGGGAACAGAACTAGAAGCCACTCCGTAGCCCTACGAGGAAGCTCACCCAACGTGTAGCAGCCACACATTGTTTCCTTTTCTTTGTATCGATGTGACTCCTGCACTCACATATACTTCCTTGGGGATGAGTATCTGTTTCTCATTAGAATGACTACTTTATCTTACCTTTTGGTATCCTTTCTCAATTATTAAATTTTCTGCCAATTCATCTTATTAATGAAAGACCCCAGATTCAAGTAACCGTTGTTCCTTGAGTTTACAATAGGGCAAGGAGACTAGGATTAAAGTCACATCAATCATCTCCGTGGGCATTAATGAAGAAACCGTAAGGATGCTGCTTAGGAACCCCGTTCATGTTACAGAGACCCTGAGAACTGTGATTTTTTCCAAAGCCACTGATGAATGTGCTCAATAGAGCATTTTTACCTACATACTACCCTGCTCATAGGGTGCCGAACGTCTGGGTGGAAGGAGAAAATGTCAACCCTAAATTGACATTTACAAATACTCTCATGTTTAGATATGTGTAGAGAAAACAGCTGGGTTTTTGGAGACAGTATTTATCCAAATGATTTGGCAATCATCTGTGTTCTAATATTTGAATGGTCCTAGGAAAATCTGGTTTCTTATCATTTATCTATAATTTGTTATTCATTTAGTATTATTGCTACATTGAAAAATGGTAGCTTAATCTTGAAAAGTAATCTTAACATTGGAACATAATGCAAATTGTGACAAGCTTTTCTTAAACAAGTTATCTCCTTTGCCTTCTCCCCATTGAGTGGTAGAACTCCGTTTATATCATTCACATATTATAAACAGTTCCTCATCTGAGGGGAATGGTCACTCAACAAGATTAAATACCCAAGGATATACACAGAGGGCGCTAATTGATGGTTTCAATTCTGATAACTTTGGTAGAGACCTCGACATCCACCTGAGACACACCTTCTCTCTCCATTAAAAACAGATGTACCCTGAGCACTTTGATTTCAAAATCAAAATGCAGAACTTCTCAGTCAGCTTATCAAAGAATATAGTTTGGGGAGGAAGCTATAAAGATTTTGGACTAAATTGAGAATTGGCTTCTGGATTCAAAAAGGCAAGTAAGTCAAAGGAAACAGGAAAAACAGTCCCATTTATTATCATTACCTTTTAGAAAATACCCAATATTCTTTGCACCAAGATATAACAAGCATTTGATGAGTGATCTTGCTTCTGCGTCATGATGTTTGCAAGAAGGAAAGCATCCAGCATACAGATGTCATTACCAGCAATAGTGTGGGGAATTGGTTTTCCTCTTTGGGAAGCCATAAATCTCACGGCTGTTTATCATGACCTAACAGGACCTCCGTCTGAAGGAATGGCAGGAGCATTCTGACTCTAATCTCTGACATCAGCCTGGGCTGGCTGGTAATATGTATTTACACAGAACTGTCGGAGAGCTGTGGCATGTGACGAGTGTCACAGCCCAGCTTTGCCTGGGCAGCCTAATTGACTATTGCTACCTGACCCAGTGGGGAAGGGCCCCCTCCCCTTGTCAGACTGGGGAAACCAGAGGGGAAGCAGAAGGGAAGCAACTGCTTCGAAAGTCTGAAACCAAAAGAATGCAAACAGGATGCAACAGATTCCCCCTGCCTATAATCAAAAAATTAGATAAAATCAAAATATTTCGTATAGTCTATTCCAGAGGGATCTCTAAAGAATAAGATGACAACAGGAGGTAACTACCAGCTAAGACTGACAGACTGAAGTAAAAACTACACATATCCTGGGACTCAGGCTGCAAGAGAAACCAGGAGGAATCAGACAGGGAGAGTTCTCTTTGGATAAAGAGCACCCAGGAGACAGGAAGAGAGATGGGGCTGAGAGGTGGAGGGAAGCTTCCGGAATAAACCGTAAAAGTGCATGACTGGGACTGCCAACGGCGGCATTAAGGAAAGTGGCTGGAAAATCAATATGGAAAGGAAAAAAATTTTTTTGAAGAAGTCTAGAGAAAAATGAAAAACAGCCTCATTAAAACATTTGGAAGTGATTATAAAAACCACCTTGAAATAATCAGTGTTAAACACAGCTACAGAAAAATGTACTGAGATTTAACTCAAGTAACTCTTTCGGTCCCACGCTGATGTCAGTTCTCACAGGCACAACTTTATGCTAAACATACCCTTCTTCCCACTGTACTGGTTTTAAATAAGAACCACTGATGCAAAGAGGAAGTGACTCAAACAAAATTGAAAGAGATATGAATTAAAGAAACTATGCAAATTGCCTCTGATTATTTTTTCTTTAAATCATAGAAACCAAAAAGGAACCCAAAACAATCCCATCATGATTTTACACAAAAGGAGAGGCTTAAAATGAAATGTTTGTAATCAACCAGTAAAGAAAAGATATTATTAGATCAGGCTTTTATGATTTATCTATTAAATGACTCCGTTTCCTTGGCTAGAAAAGAGGTCATGATGGAAATGAGGCTTGATTAAACCAGCAAACTCACCCTGTGACTTTTCTGGCCCTTCCTCTTACTGCCATGGTCCCCTGACTGGGAGTCACCGGCTGCCGTGGGTCAGAGCTTCAGGGAGCTCATGAACCTGAACAAATTCTACGTGTGTTTTGTCACACATTTTTTTTCCCCTGAGAAAAATATTTGTTTATCCTTCAACGGCTTCACAAAAGGAGTTTGTGGATCTAAGAAAGTTTAAAGGTTCGAATTTGAGTGACTGCTTTAACGCAGTAAAAGATGGCTCCAGTGAACTGTATCCTCAATATTCTACCTCCTGTTCCCTTAATACTAAAAATTCCACAATTAGATTTTGTTTTTTCTGTTGGTTTATGACTTAATCCTGTTAAAATTAAAAAATAATCCGTTACGTATATACATATATACACATATATACACCTGTGTGTGTACCTGTGTGTACAATGGATAGATACATATGTATAAAATGTAAGTATTCCTAGCACTTGCGTCTGAGGTTCTTAATACCGACTTCCAAGGAAAGGAATTAGGGCTCTTTAGAGGAATGGCTAATTCTAGAACTGGGGCGTGATAGCGAGGAGCATCTTATAGTGCCAGAAAATAAAGAATTGCTGAAATAAATAACTAAGTAAAAGGGTAATAGGAGGTTAGTGGTGTGTTAACAGGCCACAGTAACCACTTAAAAGAACTCGCAGTATCCAAAGCTAAAATAATTTGAGCAAAAAATAAGCTAGTAATGGATCCAGGGTATAAAATAAATAGTGCAAATTTATACTGACACAAATAAATGGTTGAAGTGGGGGAGTTGAGCTATATACCCCATGCAGAAACATTTCAAATAATTGATATAGACAGTTATTGTGCTCAAGAGGGGGTGCATCATTCCCTTCTCCTTAAGTATGAGCTGTGCCTCACGAGTTCCTTCCAAAAATCAAAGTATAGAAAGAAGAGGAAAAAAAAAAAAAATTTACAATGGAGAACTCTGACAAATACTACCTCGGCCAGGTGATTAAGTTGAACATGGCAAGTCATAGATCATACAGATATAACATACCCTTCATACGACACAGTGAAAATGGCACTTTACCTCTGTGGCCTTCCCATAGCTCTGATGGAAAAAACAAAACTGAACAAAATAAACAAACACACAAACCAAAATCACATCAGTCAAATCCCTGGTGAGAGGCATCTTACAAAACCCCTACCCAGAACTGCCAAGGTCATGAGAAACAAGGAGAGTTTGAGAATCTGCCCTACCCAAGAGGAGCCTAATGAGACACGACCCCTCAACTACTGAGTATAATGTGAAATCCTGGAATCCTGGAAGAGAAACGGACATTAGGTACAAACAAAGGAAATCAAGACAAAGCATGGACTTTAGTTAACTGATGTGAAATTAAGTTTGGCCTAAAGCTCCCTCTGTGCACATTTTAAGTTTGGGTTCAAGCAGGGATATCCGACCACAGCCCTCAGAAACCCAGCCATGAGGCCCAGGACAGCCATGCGTGGGCCCCAACGCGAAACTGTAGACTTACTTAAAACATCATGAGATTTTCTTTGTGATTTTTTGATGGAACTTGATAGCACGATTCCTTTTTTTTTTTTTTCATTTATATGCTATCTCATTTAATCTTTTGTTATTTATCAGATCATAACTATGTACTGCAATTATGGGGTATAATGGATAGCACGATTCTTGAGGGAGAACTTTGTAGATGACAACATTGTGTCTCAGTGTCACATAAAAGTAACATAGGTATGTTTTCACTGTTTGTCTGCCTTCTTGACTTTGTATGAACAGTTTTAGGCTGTCTGAGGCTTCTAGTATGGTATCTGTAAGCATAGACAATTGAATTGACACCATCAGCTGTTACATGTGCTGGTGGTAACTGCCAAGGCAGTAATTATGAACAATATTTCAACCTACCATTGCAACTAGAAGTATTTAATGCTATTTTGAAGTCAGGTAAGCTTTCTTGCTTGGTTATTAAAGGCCTGTGCAACACTTTACTATGGGCCCTCTGCCTCACCCCTCCATCAGCAGCAGAGATGTGCAAGGGCCCAACCTTGCTTTCTATTTTCCTGTCAATTAATTTTCACAATAAATGCAAATATAGTTCCTTAGCTGTTATTAGTTTGTTAATCCCAGGATGGCTTCTACAACGTCCCAAAAGAAAACAGAACCTCCCAGAAGAAAAATTATGGATGAAGGAATATTATTCAATCAAAAATGGACAATTTTGCAATTTTTGTTGACACAAATAATAAGGCACTCTGCTTAATTTGTTGAGAATTTGTACAAGTTTTCAAGGACTATAATTTGAAAAGGTATCATATGCCAAAACATGCTGCCAAATTCGTTATGAAGGATTGTTCCCTAAGGACAAAAGAACTGAACTGAAAAAAAGTCTGTCTTTCCAACAAAAGGGTTACTACTCAGGCAGATTCCATGGTAAAAGCTAGTTATATGGTAGCATATTTAATAGCAGAAGAATCAAAACCATTTACTGATGGTGAGTTTATTAAGCAATGTATGGAAAGCGTAGCAGATATAATTTGCCCTGAAAAAAAGGAGAATATTGCTAACATTATTTTGTGTCACCAGACTATAGCCAGATGAACTGAAGAAATTGGAAAATCTATTGAAACAAATTTAGAGAGGAAAGCTACTAATGTAAATGTTATGCTTTGGCAAAGGATGACAGCACTGATGCTACAAATAAGGCTTGACTTGCCATCTTTATTACAGATACTGAGGACAAATACAATGTCACTGAAGAATGCCTTCTTTAAAATACACAACTAAATCAAGAGATTTGCATGAAGCAGTAAAAAACATGTTACAGAGATGCTCTTTGTCCGTCGTTGTCAACATATCTTGCTTAGTTACTAATGGTGCCCTGGAAATAGGTAAAAGAGAAGGAATGGTAAAATTAATAGATGATGCAATTCCTGCCCCAAACTCACATATAATGAAGTATCATTGCATAGTATGTCAAGAAAATGTGAGTGCAAAAGCTTAAAAAATGTATCAAATCATGCAAATCATCATCAAAACTTTGAATTTCATTAGGGTCAGGGATTGAATCGTTGCCAATTCCAGGAATTCCTTAGAAGTATTGATGCTGACTATAGCAACATCATTTATTTTTCAGAAGTTAGATGGCTAAGTCGAGGCCAAATGTTGAGCAGATTTTATGATTTGCGACATGTTATCAAGTCGTTTATGGTATCAAAAACCAAATTTCTGCCAAAACTTGACAATGAAAACCAGCTTACAGATGTACCATTTTTGGTAGATTTAACCACTCATTTAAATGAATTAAATATGCATCTTCGAGGTGAAAAACAATTTATCGATATAATGTTTCAAACCGTAACAGCATTCCAAGTGAAACTGAAATCCTGGTAAGCTGAAATTAAGACAATTTTGTGAATTTCAACACTTGACTAAACACAGTCCTATGAGCAGTGAATGCTTCTTGATTTGATAAAACAATTTGACAACAGATTTCAAGATTTCCAGGAAAATAATCACCATTTTGATTCATTTGCAACTCTATTTTCAGTTGACACAAATACATTACCTGCCAATTTTCAAATGGAAGGCATAGAGTTGCAATCTGACATCTGACTTAAAGAAAAATTTGATCACATCTTTTTACTGGACTTTTATAGGTCTTATCTTGCTAGAGACAGGTATCCTTGCTTCATAATCATGCCTTATTCATTTCATCACTTTTTAGCACACCCACATTTGCAAGCAACTATTTTCAAGAATGAAGTACATTAAGAGTAAAATACGACCTAAATATCTGATGAGCACCTTGAGAACTCATTGAGAATTGCAACTATTTCCATCAAACCAGATATTCATGCATTATTTTCTCAAATACAATGACAAATATCTCACGAATTTTATGTTGCCCACTTTTCTTTTAGTTTTGTAATTAAAAAATATCAAGAAATACCCAAAGACTTTTTATTATGTGGATACATATATTTTAAATATTAGTGATTGCAAACCTGGGACCTGCCCAGTGATTTTAAAAAGCTCTCTGAATGGGCCACCATATAATTAAGGTTATTCTGTGAAGACTTTTTGCTTATCTGTGGTGGCCGATATCATAAAAATTATACCCGGACCTTTTCTTTATTTGTCAGTTTTTGTTAGTGTTTGTGCATATAATGAGTGGCTCAAGACAGCTCTTCCTCTTTCAATGTGGAGCCAAAATCTTGGACACCCCTGATCTAAAGGTCTCTCCATTCATGGTAGACCCGTAACCTAACTTGATGTGCATGCAGACTGCTGCATACTCCTATAACAAGGAGCCAAGTTTCAGCCATCACAGACAGCCACTGAAGCCAGGTTCACACAAGGCAATCACCAGTTGTGATTGTACCAGCTGCTTTTGTGTCCCCTTTCCATTCTCTGTCCCTCACTTGCCTTTTTCCTGTCCACCAGCGTTATCCTGTAGTTGCTCTGAACCTGTTCCGGTTCTGGGGGGCTAGCCCATTTGCAAATTTTTCTTTGCTCAATTAAATTCTGTTAAATGTGGAAAGTTTTTCTTTTAACCTTGGGGAAAAATGAGCTAAAAGGACGCACACCAACACCGTGATACACGTTGGGGAGGGCAAAGTTGACCATAGAAAGAAAGGAAGCAGGAAATGAGGCTCTGCGGTGATTAGAAGGAGTTCACGTGAGTCCGAAATGCTTTACATTTTCCAGATAACACTGGGATTTTCGATTATAAATATGCATAGTAGACATTCTTACTTTTATTATTCCATAAATTTTAAATTTATCAGAAAAAAATTTAAGTATGTTTGTCAAAAGGAGGAAGCAGTGACCCTTTGAGCTTTAAGCTGTCATCTTTGTACAAATTGAGCTCTGTAGCCTTGTGTTTCTTAGCACCGTCTCAGGACCTCAAGAACAAGAGTAAAGGTGTGCAAGGCTGAGCAGACAAGGCTCTAGGATCCCACCACTGCTCAACCACAGGGATCTGCCCCCATCTGTTTTATAAAATGGGGTGACTATGCAATGAGGGAGGGTGTTCCTCTGGGGAAGCAGATTGCTCTTGTTTCTTTTGTTCTTAGGAACAATACCTTTCAATCTTAGCAATATAATTCACATTGTTCAGGCTCCCTTGCAGGTAACTGTGGCCATCTGACATCTAAGTTCTAAATAGTGGAATGTAAAAAACGTATCCTTACAGGAAAGATCATTCTCTCTCTGGACCTCACCCTCTTTCTTCTGGCTGCCATACAGATGTGATGACTACAGCTTCCAGATTTACCAAATACCTTGGACTATGAGTTGCCCTGGGCAAGTAAGGAATTCAAGGTAGAACAAGAGAACATGACAAAGAAAGGTGGGCCTTACTCATGCCACTAGCATTTTGTGTTATTGTTTGCTGTCATCATTGTTTCTTGCCACCTCTAAAAATAAAATCACTCCTTTAGATGCACCAAATGGGATGGAACATGGGACTAAGAGAGGACTTTATCTAATCTTGTGAGTTAGGATTCTGATGTTCTGGAGGTGAGCTGGTTCTGAGACGGGAGAATGCGGATGCCCTACCTCCTGAAATGCTTTGAGAAAACAGCTATAGGTTATACTATGGAAGAGCAATTTCCTGTAGAGCCATGAGATCAGGAGCAGAGGTGATTGCAGCTCTGCCTAACGTGGTGGGCATGAAGTTTCCCTGTGCTCCCCTCATTCAGAATCTATCACAGTCCAAAATTCCAAAGGAATTGGAACAGGTAGGTTTCTGCTGTGATCTTCACACAACACAGACTGTAGTGTCTGTGGGATCTTAGTCTCCTCCATCAGTGACACCATAAACAGCAATAGCGGCAGTGGAGATCTTGGCTCCTGGTAAATGCATTAGACTAGTCTGGATTTTGTCTTCATGTAGCGGCTTATGTGACATGGACAGAATGCACAGTTTTAGTGTTCTTGGGCTTGATATGAGAAGGAAGGTCCAAGAAGAAAAGAGACACATTTCAATGATAGCAAGATTGGGCTTAGAGTCATTTAATTTGAATATCAAGAGAGAGATGACCTTGTTTTGAACCCTGACATGGTGAAGGGGGACATATCAGTTACATGTGTAAGATTTTATTTAACATAAGGGTTTGCTGCTAAATTGAGTTTGTAAAATCACTGCCTTATTGTGAATGAAAGCTGAAGATTTTACAGTAAACTAGTTAAAACCCCAGAGTTCAAGCAGACAAACAGGATTTAAATCCCAGCTCCATGCCCACTTTTATCTTTATGGACAACTATAATAATTTATGCTTTCAGAAATTCCATTGCCTCTTCCAGACAAAGGGGACAATTACATTTACCTTTCGTACTTTTGCGTAAGGGCAGTATTTTGCACAATAGTTGTCTCTGTGTAAAGTAGTGAGTTAGCAAGCAAATGGCCAAAAGTGTGTAAACTAAAATAAAATCTTAACCTACCCCAACTGACTGAATGGACCCCTACTGACCAAGATGACCCTAGAAATAACATAAAGCAGAGTTGCTGGCCATGAAAAGGGATATTAGACATGCCTGTTCAGGCCCTCTTTCCTTCATGGAAATATGTTCTGTAACTCACTAATAGGCCTAAGGCTATACAAGACAATACTTAAACCATACCTACACGTCCATTTACTTTACAGACCACTTGAGTTTGGGGATATAGCCATGATTGGTCTCCGATTAACAGACTTCCTTAAGTTAAAACATTTCAACCCTTGAGACAAGTTTCATTTCTTTAATCAAGAATTACAAATCAAAGAATCTATAACCCCAACTATAACCTATAACCCATAATACCTCCCTCCCTTACAGATGTCCTGCCTTTTTAGGCCAAGCCAGTGTATACCCTCCACCTACTGACTTAGTGTCATCCCTTCTCGTGTGTAATTCCTATCTCCATGAATATATAACACCAAATTATAAGCAAGCCACTCTGGGTACATTTTCTCAAGACCTCTTGGGCTAGGCATACATGTTCTGTTCAGAATAAACTTCTTTAAATTATTATACAGAGTTTGGTTTTTTTTCTGTTAAGAAGTGATTAGCTGTGAGTGGCACATAGAATAATAATTCCCAGGAGATGTCCATGTCCTACTCCCAGGAACCTGTGAATATGATCTTACATGACAAAAGGGACTCAGTTACCATAAAGCAGGACTAACATCTGCCTGTGGAAGGGCTGGAGACTTTCAGAACCACCGAGACTGTAGAAAGATTGCGAATCATTGTACATTCAGCACTTGTGACTGAAATAATTATGCCACCATATGTGTGACTAGGCTACCGTTGTTCAAATGGACAGAAGTGGTGCACATAAATTAACACCAACATTAAATTCAAGGAAAGGGACTCAGGAGCAATGACAGTTACTTGAGACGTGAGCATTCCCAGAAGGCAAGGTGACATCATGGCATGAAAGGAAACTGATTCAGTCAGTACTACTGTGATCCTTGGCATGACAGACCAAGACTTCTGTGTCTCAGACTAAGACCTCTGAGCCTTAGTCTCACTATATTTGACATGAAATTGAACAATGCGTATGACTGTCAGGGCCCTACCAGTCTAACTTTTAAAGCCTCTTTGTGGTAAGAACCCCTGTTTTATTGTCAAAGAGCTCACTTTATTAACATTGCTTTCTTTATGGGTAAACACGTAAAAAGGTTTATAACCAAGTTACTTTCCTCTTGACAAGTTTTTTATATGTTTTCTTACTTTCTAAGAAAAGTGCTGCATTTTACCAAATCTTACAATTATAATTCCAAACATGAGTCATGATCTTCTAGACTCACTTGGCCTATTGGCCTATTCCCTAAAATATCATTAAAAAAATACTTGGTTCTTATTCTTGTCTATTGTTCCCTCCGACATTTTTTCTTCTCTAGCATTTTATTTGTCACAACTAAATCAGTCAGACGGGCAGGAAGTGATTCACAAGCCCTCTATCTGTGAGGCACTGAGGTTTCTGACCAACATACCAAAAACATGTACTGCTGGCTTATGCTGAAATGAAATAAGATAACTCCCCAAGTCCATAAATACTGCTAAGACAATACAGCCACCACAAAAACCAAGTGTGGGGGGATAATAGAGTCATTATTATTAAAGAAAAATAATTTAGGCCACCTCTTGTTAAATATATTGATTCATTCTTTCCAGTCTGTCACTCAGTCTGTGAATCAGACCGCCCAGAATAAACTGATTGGGGTAAATTCAACACATTTTAGTGCAATTTTCTCCAATTCAAACATAACTTGCACAATGAGGTGAGCTGCTAACAATTCAAAGGAACAAACCATTAAATTAAAATTCTTAACTTGATTGTTTGAATCACACTGGGCTAAATTTACATCCTCCATAACGCGGTGGGAATTCACTCTGTGGGAGATTTTTCCTGCTACATTTTTTGAAAAGCAAACCTTTGCTTTTCTTAAAGGGTGAATTACTTGTCGCTGTACCTTTAACGATAAGAAGAAAGAAATAAAACTGGGCTCCAGGAGAAAACAATGAGGCAATAATTTTGAAATTAAAATACAGCACATGATATATCAATATAATTGTCCTGCGTATGTGAAGATAACTCTGCTTTGATGGTGTTATTTCCCGAGCACGCAAAACCTAATAAAATCTGGAGGGCTGAATTGATGAGAAATTCAGCGTTAGAGATTATGAAAAACACACACTAAAATGGCCAAACAAAATTACTGAAAAACAATTTTAGCAGAGAATTATTTATCTACGTACTGCAGGAAAATTTATCTATGTACTATGGTATTAAAATAAATTAGTTACTTAAAACACTTAACTTCTTTGACAAAGGAAAATGTGATTATATAACTAGCCGTTCGACCTGGAGCAAGTTGGTTGACATTTCTGTGAGTCAAGTTTCTTAATGTTTTATTATTCATACTTAAGGAAACTTTAGTTCTCAAATTTCTATGATTATATGTTTGTGGTGACAGGTTTCTTTCCCCCTTGTGTTTTGTCTATCTCATTTCTTCAAAATGAAATTGTTAGTTACATAATAGAATAGAAAGATTCGGTAGTGACCAGCTCACCAACTGATGATGTAAATGACAAATTACAACAGAATGAACCCTGAAGCATCCATAGATGCCTCTAAGTATTCAAGCATCCAGGATGCTCACCTGCATGACACAAAGACAGTCTGACACTTAGTTACTTGCTGTGACCTTGGGTGTGTCACCTAACAGGTCTGAGTTCACTTTCTTTTTCTCAACTATAAAATGGAGATAATAAAAGTATCTGTTGCACGGGATTGCTGGGAGACTTAAATGAGATGATACATATATAAATCATAGTGGCTGCCATACAATCAAAGCCCAATTAATATTTCTCAATATGACCATCATAATCATAAATATTACAGATAAGCTCTCAGCAGTGATCACCATTTGGGGAATAAATTCAAAGAAGCCAATGTGAACATTACAGTTTAACATTAGACAGGAAAAATTTGGTAAGAAAAATCATTTCATTCTTTCTTTATAAATAATAGAATATTTGCTCAAACAAATAAGAACTAATTGCCTTGTAAGAAACCAATGAACCTTGCTTGGATAGTTGTAAAAAAGGAATTCCCAAGCTATGGTTCTGCTATAAAGAAAAAAGGTGAAGGGGAAGGAGGAAGAAAACTTTTCTTTTTATCTGTTGGCATCTGTCCCTACATTTTAAAAATTTTGGCTTATTTTCCCAGCTAATTAATTCCTTCTACTTAATAAGCCCACAAGTGAGACTTTGTAAAAACTCTGAAAGGTTTTTTATCAATGTCTTACCTTTTTTATAGCTTCCACTTTCTCCCATTGCATGAAGCCCTCTTCCTGTGTTTCTTCCAGCTCACCTCGGAGTCATGAAGGGATGGATCTTCTTGCTGCTTCTATCAGAATTTGATATTTTATAAATACCAAGGAAATTCTCTAGCCATGATCTGCACTGAGAATTCCTAACCCTAAATTGTCTGAATGGTGAAAATTTATTTTCTGACACTATTAACAGAGATTGTTCATAAGCTGGTTGTAAGTATTAAATTAAAAAAATAATTTTTTACTGATAGCTCAGGAATGGAAGTTGCATAGAGTGAAGGGGAAAGAAAATGCCTGACAGGGTAGAGAGTTGGAGACCATGGCTACAAGAGGGACAATGGTCTATAAGAATAATTGAGAGATTCTTGTTGGACCAAGCATGTTGTATGTCCTTATTAGAGATATTTGTCATGCAGTCATGCAACATAATTTGCTCCCTGTTATATGTACCTGATTAAGTTCTGCACCCACACCCAACTTTTATATAAATATCTCATATGCAATCTATTAAGCTGGTGTATTTGCCAATCATGCCATAACATTGGCAGCACTGTACAAACAACTCAGTAAAGTTTCATAACCTTAGTATATCAGTGTCTCAAAGCTGTGTTCATGTTGACGTGTGGAGGTGTCTTTCTAAGTGATGTTCATTACTGTGGTTGTGTGTTTTTGTGTGCCACCATGAGAATGTCAGAGCTTGAATTAGAGCAACAAACAAACATTACATTTCTTGTTCAACTTGGCAAGAGTGGAAGTGAAACTGGGGACATGTTTATGGGAATGATGTCATGATAAAAATGGCAATGTACAAATGGATTTAAATGTTTTTCTGAGGGAAAAGAAAGTGTCACTGATGAAGAGACAAATCAGGGAAGCCACTAACAAGCAGAACTGACCAAAACATTGCAAAAAATTGTTGAATTATGTGTCAAAATTGTCAGATGACTATAAGAAACATAGCAACCAAGTAAATATTGATAGAGAAACAGTTAGGAAAATCTTAACTGAAAATGTTGGCATGAGAGAGGTGACAATGCACTAGCTCACACTGTACTATGAGGGAGTTTTTAGGCAATGAACAAATAACTATATTGGAATACCCTCCATACTCACCTGATCTGGCCCCCAGTGACTTTTTTCTTCACCACAGATAAAGGAAATATTGAAAGGAAGAAATTTGATAACGAGGGTCTGATGGCCATTCTAGGAAAAGAGTTCCAAAATTGCTTTGAAAAGTGAACTATGCACTGGCATCAATGCATAGCTTCCCAAAGGGAGTATTTAGAAGATAACTGTAGCGATATTCAGCAATGATGTATGTGGCACTTTTTTAGGATGATTTCATGATCTTAATTGCCAGAGACCATACATTTCATTTTGTATCATCCATCCTTTGGAGCATAAGGAACTAAACTGAAATCTAGTGTTGGGATAACAAAGCAGTGCAACAAGCTCAAAGGACATTCAAAGCAAAATAAACTTAATTCAGTGGAAGAAAATGATTAGAGCTAGATAGACCTAAATCTCCAATTCCAAAAATTTTAGGAGAAATCAAGAGGAATCTTGAAGTTTTATCTCAATCTGTGGAATGAGAAGTCAGGTGAATTTTATGTGAATGCAAAAGAACAGGGCTCAGTGGATTGCTAGACTACAAAGATAAAGTATTTGGCAAGTGTTCACATGCTTAAGTACTCAATAAACACACATACCAGCTGCACTATTAGTGATGGCTTTCTTTGTTTTGATTTCTGGTTGACGTTCTAGTTATTTAATATTTGTACCCAATATTTCCCCCATAGAACTTTCCAACATTTGTAACCACATATTTATTTTTATAGACGAATTGACTGTCCTCTAATCTGGATGCGGGTTTTTTAGAATATATATACTATACAGGGTGGATTTAAAGTTCGTGCGCTAAGATGCACCGCAGGTGTAATCCCACTAATCCTCCTCCCTCTGCCCACCTCCCCCCTCCCTTCCCTCCCTTTCTCCCTTCCCCCTATTCTTAGGTTGTAACTGGGTTATAGCTTTCATGTGAAAGCCATAAATTAGTTTCATAGTAGGACTGAGTACATTGGATACTTTTTCTTCCATTCTTGAGATATTTTACTAAGA